>CAVMKG010000154.1:0-53145 GCA_963682025.1 Cordilura impudica | reverse complement strand
TATAGCCGGTCTAAACCGACTTTAATTTTCTTACTTGTATTTATAATTATATATTGCCTTTTTGTTAACAATGTTATTTTTTTCATAGAAAGAATTAACTTCTATCTGAAAAATGTCATTATTTTTCTATTATTGGAGTAGAAAAACTGTTAAGTCAAAGTTAGAGATCATATTTTGCAAAAATTATGTGATATATAAGAAATACATTCAAAATAGTTTTGACTGAAATTTTTGTCAGTTTTAGTTTTGCGCTGTATTAGTAAAATGTTCAGATATTAACTTAAAAAAACAATTTGTTAAATATTATTATCTTAATTACCTTAATTAATAAAGACACAAAGATAGATTAAAAACAATAATAACAAGTAAGAGTTGAAAGTTGGTCTATGCGGACTCATAAATGTGCCCTATACAAATAATTTTGGAAAATTGAAAAGGATTGTAAAAAATAAAATTCATCTTTATATTCCGGGATGACTTCGCAAAATCATAAACAATTTCATCACTTAAGTGAACATTTGATAAGATGTTTTTACGAAAAAAAATTTGTTGCAGAAATATCAAAGCAATTAAAGGAAAATAGTGATGTATATAAATTAAATCAAACCCGGTGTTCGATTATTCTCAAGTTCAAAAATTATAGAAGCTATCATTTTTATTCTTATTTCTAAGCTTTATAAGATTTAGTAAAATTAAAAAACAATTACAAAATAAACCATTTACGTGGTATAACTTAATATTGTTTGTAATTATCTGGATCAGGTTAGTATTTAAAATGGGATAAATCGGGCGTCATTGTGCTAATTTATGAGCTAAAATATGTAGACACCTCTACAAAATTCTGAAAATTCAGAGTATTTGTTGTAATAATTTAGTAATAAGTTTATCAAATTTATTACATTTTCAAATATTTTATTTACATTTGTTACAAATAGTTAAATTTCTAAAGATACCAAAGTTATAGGTCTTCGAACATTGTCGAAAATAGTATGAAAGTACAATTTTTATAACATAAACTTACACCTTGCCACACCATTGCGATTTGTTTATGTTATTAAAAATCATAAGTTTAACTAAACTAAGTTTAATTGCCATCCAAACCCTCGGTATTATAACTTTAAATTATTTGACTAAAAAGTTAAAATCTTCTGTTTAATCAAACTAAGTTTAACCGACATCCCAAAAACTCTCTCTAAATAAATATATGTGACCTTCTCCGAGAAAAGGGACCTAGTGTGTCAAAAAACGGGTTGTGGATTCTGGTACCTAAAAGGGTGTATAAACTTTAAATGCGTTTTTTCTCAAAACATAATTTTCACACACAAGGTCCCTTTTCTCGGAGAAGGTCACATATACATATAAGATATTTTCTCGCAACTCATGGCATAGGGTAGCGTATATTTTTTGTAGTGGTTTTTATTTATATAAAAACATATATATGTTTATTATTTATAACGACACAAACATATTTAAGAGA
The DNA here is from genome assembly GCA_963682025.1 of Cordilura impudica. NCBI lineage: Eukaryota > Metazoa > Arthropoda > Insecta > Diptera > Scathophagidae > Cordilura > Cordilura impudica. Next base: position 51,668 of record CAVMKG010000154.1, on the reverse strand, counting down.
TGCTCTCACTCCTAATTTTGCTTATGTTGCTATAAATTGCATGACGGATATTCCCAGGAGGTTTCCAGGACAAAATCTGAGGCCAAGGTTGTCAAATCTTGAATTTCAGTCCATAGATGTTAAAAATTGACATTTCTTTAAAAATCTTTGAAAATTTTCTCAGTCTTATATTTACATATGTTATTAACAATTGCATGGGAATGGATAATACGGTAAGACTTTCTGTTTTGATTCTAAAAATACTTCTTTGATTACAGGCATTGATGAGGCTTTAATAAGATAGTTTCCATTAATAGTAGGAAGCGAATAAATTAATGGATAAAGTAATAATGATTTTTTTCCTTGGAGAACAATTACACGAACTGTACACAAATTATTTTCTGACGGATAAGAAATGATACAAAACAGCGTTCTGCCTCAGCGTAATAATTGTAGAGCACAAGGAGGGTCTTTATACTTTTTAATTCATGAAAGGCCAAAATATCGATTTAATGGAATATTTGTTAATATCACCAGCATAAAAACAAAATTTTAGAACACTTCAGTGAAAAATCCTAAAAAATACGAAGAAAACATAATTTAAATTTTTTTTTTTTCAATTTTGATCTTAATATCTCAATAACTATAGAAATTATTTAAATGAAATTATATAAATGAACATAATATCAAAATAAATAATTTTAAATGTTTTTTATATAGACAAAAAAAAACAAACGAAAATTTTACTTTTTTCAGAAAATAAGCACACCTGCCCTTTTTATATGAAATTTATTATTTTGATAGCTAATTTCCCGTACTACAATAGTCAATTTGACATTTTGTTTAGAAGTTGTATATTTAGAACCTCTGTTTTTTGTTTGGAAACACAACATTTTATTGTTACGGGCGTCGTTTTAGCCCCAAATTTGGCTATTATTCATTTTGTTTTTGATACTGAATCGTAATTCTGCTTTTGCAGTTTCTCAATAACCAGATTACTTAAAAGGAGTACGTTCAAATTTGAGTTTAACTGTTAATAAGTATGTGGTAAATACATACATACCAGTCAGTATGGTATGCAGATGTCTACGCAATTGCATTATACTTCTGCACAATTATTTAATTTATTATTTTTTTTGTTTATTCGTCGATTTGAAGCTGAATAATGTAAGTGTGCATTTATTTCGTCAATTAAATAAAAAAATTAACATAACAATATTTATACCAACGCATTACGAAAAATATATCGATAAAATCCGTCGCACGAAATTGCTTTTTTATGCGAAAAGTTGCTTATTTAGCAGTTACGATCCTATTTCTTAGTAGTAAGTGTGTCACAATATTTTTTTCAACAGCTAACGTGTGATGTATTTTTGTGAGAAAAACAGAAGTGATTTGGGAGATATATGTTTTTTAAACCATAAAAATATTTCTAAATAAAGCAACTCTTTTCATTTCTACTAGATTAGTTATTGTTATTTTTATGTTGAATCTACCAGATTAGAACTAGATTGCTTTAAAAAAAGGCAGTGGTATGCTTAAACATTCGATCAAGTGGAGTTGTACATCTTCCAATATCTTTTACATACCTTATTGCCCATTTGTTTTTATGTTTGAAATGTTATTCTTTTGTGTAAATTGAACATAAACAGTCAACGCCGTAGATATATCATCATTGAATTGATGATTTATTGATATTAGAGTGCCTCAAACAAGTGTTTCATGTACACCTCAGAAGTTAAACTTTCTGATAACTTTTTTTAAAATTTTTTAATTTTGAAGAGAGTCAAAAATTCTACGATACTTCATCAAAATATTATGAAAATCTGTCCTTAGCCTGAATATAATGAGATTTCCATGTAATTTTTCTTTTAATTTTTTAATGTGATTTTCAGTACATAGTCGCATTTTATCCGTTTTTCTGTGGGTAAGCATTAGTTGAAGTCTAGACACAAAGGAGTAGTCAATATCTGTGCAAAGACAACTTAGCAGACAACGAAAATACTTGTATACATATTTGGAATATTTGGAATATTATATTTTATGCTGCCAAAACATATGTGAAAAATAGGTAAAACAATATATAAAAGGGGTAATTAGTTACTAGAATTATTAGCAGCTTTCAACATCTGACAAACATATTTAAAAAGTTACGAAAATCGTATTAAAAAAACAACTACAAAAACTGACGTAAGGTATCTTAACCACTTTTGGAGGCGTTTTGAGAATTCGTTTATATCATGATCGGTTATCATAATCATAATTTCTCGAATTAAAAAAAAAATTAAGGATTATATAATATATTAACTGACCCAGCAAACGTTGTTTTGCCAATAATTTATTTCCAGTGAATATTTTTGTTGTTAATTAAAAAATAACGAGTGTATTGTAAGTGTGTGGGGGCGAGATTTATGAATGGGTGAGATTGCCGATGAAATAAAAAAAAAACGCAAATCATTTGCTTTCTCAATACAATGTATTTCTTTGATGTAACGGACATATTAATTGTTAGATCTCTCAAAAGTAAAGTAAAGTAAAGTAAAGTAAATAAAGTAATATATTTTTTATCCTAAAGTATGAAAATTAAAGATATAAAATCAATATTGATTTGGCAATTTTTGTGTTTCGCGATTTTCGGTTTTGTTGATTTTTGCTTTTGGCAATTTTTGTAGTTGGGCGATTTGGCTAATATTTTTCATGACTAATCACATTGGTAATTAATGTACTTGTTAAAGATCTCAAGACTTAACATATCCCGCCCATTTTTTGTGCGACTACTCACATTAATATATGAATGGACTCGTACAAAGTGTAAAACCTTTTTCTATTATAGTAGCCCAGCTCTATGATATTATATGTTTACTTTGTATGGTCGATGCCACGCCCACTGCTCCGATCATGCCCATTTTTTCTTCGATTAATTACATGAATAACTTATGCGCTCACGCAATGTCCCAAGGCTCTCATTATTACACTACTCTAGATATATAACATTTAATATTTTCTTTGTATGGGAGGTGCCACGCCCATTGATCTGATCTCGCACATTTTTTATCTAACTACTTACATTAACATCTGATGGACTCGTATAAAGAGTCAAGGCTTTCCCCTTTATATTATATATTATATATTTACTTTGTATAGGTGATGCCACGCCCACTCCATTGATCACGCCCATTATTTGTTAGACTTAACACATGAACAACTAGCAATACAATTTGGAAAATTTTAATCTTTTGACGTTTTTAAAGTCCACATGATTCCTAAATGAACGGGTTCAATCAAATTTAAACACTTTAATCAGTTATTCTTCACTTTTACAAGATATTTATATTATCTAAAATTTTTGTTTCAAATTATATTCAAAAATTATAAAATAATTTGCATTTTTAAATTTTCTTTTTGTTCGAAAAGTATGTTCGCTTGATTTTTGACCACAATATTTGTAGTCTCGTCATTTGAAAGAAGTATTTGTTTTCTGTAGTAGTAATTATAATACATTGAGTTAGAAATTTATCAGGCGCAAGATGAAATGTTTTGACTCTAATTATGGCAAAAACAATGGAACAATTGTTTTGTATTCTGCGAGATAGTTATAGAGCTGCTTCGGGTCGACTCAAGAAGCGTCAACAGTTACTAAAAGTAGTAAATAGTTTGTGTGGCAAAAACACAATTTCACACACATTTGCCGAAACTAAACTAATTAGAGTATAAGCAAATTTTTCCAACATAAATTAAAAATAAGTATATGTGACACTCAAACAAAAAATTATTGGATTAATCGAACAAACAAACATAAGTTTTGCTTGAATAATTTTAAATTGATGGTAAAATTCTATTATTTTTTTTTTAATTAATCGAATTAATTTTCAAATAATTCGACTATTTTGTAATTCTTATATTTTTGCATTTTACTTAAAGAAAAATATTATATTTAGTAAGCATAACTACTAGAACATATTTGCTCGTGTAAGCCTTCTTTGATGCCGAAAATTTATAGTCTATTAAGTAGAAGATTTTCGGAAAATTTTGAATTAATGTATATACAAATTAAAACCAGTAAGAAAATTATAGTCGATCTAGACCAACTATACAACACCCTATACCATGCGTTTCGAGAGAGGGTCTTGGGTCAAACTTTGCTCAGGCAACAATAACTTCTGATTTCTATATAATGATATAATAATAGCTGGTGACTTCGATAGTAACATTAAAACTGAATTTTTACTGTTTTTTAAGCATGACTAAATATATCTTACATATGATACTTACGTCAACAATGAAGATACCGACTATACCTTTCATATAAAATGAAATATTTCTAAACCAATATCTTGATAGTGTTCAATGGAATTTAATATACAATATGGATAATATTAATGATCAAGTTGCTTTCTTGCAAAATAATATTACTTCTATCTACAATGAATGTGTACCACAAAAAACGAGATTAATTAAAGCTAAACAACCTCCATGGTTCAATTCCGCTATAAAAACTCTTGTTGATAAACGGGAACTAGCATATTTAAAGATGGAAAAAATATAAAACTTCCGAACTACATCAATTATTTAAAAACTTAAGAAACAAAGTAGTACATCTGATTAGCGTCGCACAGTGGCTGAATATCGTTTTTCATTGGCCAAAATTCTGTAACTTTTGAACCGATCAAAATATTTAAGTAATTTTTTCTTAATGGATGGATATTTAGTTCAGCTTGACTCAGTTTTAATTACATTAAAATTGATTGAGGACTTTTTAAGTAATTCAAGGTCAAAGTTTAACTTTTGATTTTTTTAACTTTTAGAGTGAAATATGTGTTTATTATTTTTTTTATATATTACAAAATTTAATATTTGGATTTTTATAATAATTATAAACATTTTTTGTAATAATGGGATTTTTTTAATGTTACACTCAAAAAAAATTTTTACACTCAAAAAAAAAAATAGTAAAATCAACTTTAGATTTTGCTATTATTACTGAAAAATTAAAAATTTTTTGTTGTCAAATTTGCAAATTTGTTTATACTCAAAGAATATTTACACTTAAAAAAAAACGTTAATAATATTATCTAAAAATCTTGCTATTATTACCGAAAAATTTATTATTTTTTGCTGTCAAATTTGATAATTTTAAAAAACATTTAAAAAAAATAAAAACTACAATAGATTCTAATTGCATTTGTAACAATGGGAGGTTCCGTTTATTATTATTTTTTACTAATACTATGTTTTTCGTACTTAAATAACAATGAAAGGCAATTATAATTATTATTCATTTGACTCAAATATTGATTGCAAATATTCCATATTTTTTTCTGTGTTATTTCTGTTCTTTAGTAGTTTTTTGACTTCTTCATACATGATAGAGGATTTTGTGAACTGTTGCGGACATCTTTCTCCATGGGTAGTTGGTTGTATATATTTTTGCAGTTCCCTTAGCATAATCTCCAAATTTTCTAGAGTCAATTTCTTCATTGCACGCAAGTACTTCTAGGATTATTTTAAATCTGCAAATAAAGTTTAAATCCACTCCTGTTATTTCAGATGCTGTTTCTGGATCTGAAAAGAATCTTCTTGCGGTATTGTCATCAATTGTATTGCCTGACCCTTGTTTTGGCTGATCTATAATCAATCCAAATTTGCGATATTCATTTTGAACATGTTTCTTTTTTGAACTTCTTAACTCTTTGTTGGTTTCGTTGTTTCTTATTGATCCTGAAGACCCGAAATCCAAATCATAACTGATTTTTAGTATGTGTTCCATAAGTCGTATTCTTGCATGTAGTGGTGATAATCCAAATTCATATGCATCGGTATTATCCAATGATTTTGTCGGGACTTGGTTTAATTGGCTTGATGTTGCTTGGCATATAATGCAGCTGGATGCAGCCTTAGTGTTAGTCAAAGCCTGACCTACTTTTCCATCTATCATTTTCAGCACTAATGGGTAGCTTACTTCAATTTGCTGCCCATCTAAGTGTAATTGTAATGGCTGTAGTGTTGCAATTTGGGCCTTGATATCACTAATTTCTTTGTTAATGGCATCATGAGTTTCTTTTTTGAATTCAAATTTGATTGGCCTGCAGTATTTCGTAGAAGATGGTGTCTCATTTTTCCAAATATCCAAATTCTTTTTCAATCACAATGGTACAAATGATACCATGAACATATCTGAGTCCGAAATATTTTCACATACTACTTGTTTGTATTGTTTCTGTCCCGAAGAACCATCACATCCCAATTTAAAAAAAAGAATTAACTTTGTGTTTCCATATTTCTTTAACTCATGTCCTTTTATTGATTGAAGCAAGCATTCGGCTGTGTGATTGTAGTTGTACCTCTGCCGAAATTGGTATGATTGTAATAGTGTCCTTTGATGGCAAACAGTCCATTTTAGCAGCGGTTATGTGATGATATGCTGGATACATATTTGAGCCTTTTTCAATCGCACGCAATCTGAGCTGAATATATTGCTGTTTTGTTAATTTCAAATCCAGAAATAATGCTAATGCCTCCTCATTTGTGAACTGTTTTGCATCGCTCGGAGTTGGTATACTTTTAAGAATCTGTTTTGCTCTCACTGGACTAGCTTTAACAACTTTTTCAATGATATCCACTTTTGTTAATTGGTGTAGGAAAGATTCTTTCGTATTTGTACAACCAATTTCATCGTTAACATCTTTAAGTTTCCGCCTCTTAGATCTATCGCTACAGATGTCCAATGCTTTGCGTGGTCTTCCAGCCTTATCTTGCTTTGCTGTTTCTGCAGCGAAAGTAAGTTGGCCTTCTAACCAGTTTTCACTTTTTATATAAAAATTTTGTTTACTGTAGCTAACTTCTTTGTAGCGTTTTTTAGTGCTTTGGCGAAATTAGATAATTGCTCTTGTATTTCGGTGCTACACGAATTTAAGTTTAATTTTATTTTAACTTATTTTAACTAAGAACATCTTCCTCGTTTTTGTTTCTTAAATACTCTTCGGCCAGTTCTTTATAACTGAAGCTCTTCATATTTTTCTGAATATTTTTTTTGCGACTGTTGTTGCTGAAATATATTAGAGCAATGGAGTTTGTATTCAAATGTCGCTTTCTAAGCCATCATACTATGTTTCTAGGTAAAATAAAAATGCAAGAAAATGGCATTAGTGCATTACTACCTAAAATAATATATAAAAAACCCACTATACAAATGAATTACCTGTGTATGTTTCCTTTACTACTTGCATTAGTGCATTGTTAGGTAAAATAAAAACGTATAAAAAAGGTATGATAATAAAAAAAAAACCCAGTTTACTAATGAATTACATCCTCTGTGTATTGACATTCTTACTTACAAATACGTTATGGTAATAGAAAAAATAATGAATATTATAAGCTATCAAATACATAAAGCACAAATTTAATACACCATTGTATACGAGTACTTATAGGGCTGTTTAAATTATCGTAATTTGAATTGTTTTAGAGTAATTTCATTAAAATGAAAAAAGTGTTCTACCCACGGATCGTTACGGGTGCAAAAGTAAATACAGGGTTAAAGAGGACACTGTAGTAGTTTCATAAATATTAAATTGTAGAGCTGTGACCACTTGCAACAACTAAAGACTATAATCCTACCAACATTATGAAAAAGACCGCAGGTCATTATCGATGATAGCTTGTGAGTAGTAACCATTTATTTTTGATAAAAAAAAAATAAAAAATCACATTTTTCTGAAAAAAATAACAGTTGAGTTTGACGGCATGCCACACCCACAATTATCAATAGTTTAACCTAATTTTTTGGCTGCCTTAATCTGGATATATTAGCTACAAAAAGGCGTTAAAATTTTAAAAATCGGTAACAAAAAAATTAGACTTTTGGCCAATGAAATCAAAATTTCAGCCACAGTGCGTCGCAAAACCAACATATTACAACCAAAAGTTCTCCTCGGCTATCGGATGTAAATAAAAATGGAAGAAAATACGGGAAATTGGTTGAAATTTTAAATCTATACATAACGTTAATGTGGATATTGATGTCAATGTCCTGAACCGGAGTTTTGTTGAAATTTGTGTTGATAAACCCTACCGGAATCCCTATGAGGGTATATCCACTGCGTCCATCGAAAATAGTTTTTTTTTTCGTGTGTTGATCAATATGAGGTCGTGAAAAGTTTTTCGACCATTAAACGCTGTTGGTGTTCGTCTAGACCAAGTTTATAAAAATAGTTCTTCCTAAATTATTATACACATATTCAACACAGCACTTATGAAATCTACCTTCCCAGATATGTGGAAACATTCCAAAATAATACCAATTCCTAAAACAAAAGTCCAAAGTCCTAGAAAACCTCATGCACAGGCAAATGGATGATTATATCAAACATTATGGTCTCTTATCCGAAAGACAGTCGGGTTTTAGACAGGGTTGGAGTTGTATTACTGCATTGGTCGACGTGGTTGAACAATTGAGAAGCAATTTTGATTGGAACATGATCTCTTTTCTTGTGCTTTTGGATCATAGCAAAGCGTTCGATACCGTTGACCATGCCATACTTATTTCTAAACTCGATAAACTTTTCAATTTCTCTATATCTGCCTGTAAACTTATCCAGTCATACCTCTCTAATAGATGTCAATCTGTATCTCTCAATGAAAAAATCTCTGAAGCACTAAATATTGAAGGAGGAGTACCACAAAGTTCAGTACTTCTGCATGTACATAAATGATATATCAAATGTTCCCCAACACTGCAATATCAATATGTACGCAGACGATGTTCAACTGTATGCCAGTGCTAAAAGTACAAATGTCAATAACTGTATACAATCTATTAACAATGACTTAGTGAACATTCATAATTGGGCTAGGTTTAATGGATTGTGTCTAAATCCAACTAAGTTCAAAATATATACTCATATCGAGAAATAACGTGACACTAGAAATTGAAGAGAATATAAAAATTAACAATGCAAAAATTGTTTACGTTCAAAGCATTACAAGTAGAGGAATAATTTTCAATACTCAACTTTCATGGATAAACCACATAAACTCTGTCCAAATGTCAACGCCATTTGATATAAGAATGCTTTTAGCAAAAACTTATCTTATACCTGCCCATCTTTATGGCTGTGAAGTATTTGCAAACTGCAACAGTGTTGATACTAGAAAGCTTAAAGCTAGATACCTTTTCAGAAAGAAAAGAACTGATAACATATGATTATATTCATATAAACTGTATAATGTGCGCTTTGCTGGCCTTCTAAAAAATGGATGTCTTACTCTGATGCATATGATTATTCATTTGGCTGAACCAAATTATTTATTTAAGTTAATAAATTTTGACAGATCACCTCGTGAAAAGAATCTTGTCCAATCATTCTTTAAGTATGATGTCTCAAAGAGACAATTCTTTATTTATGCAGTTTGTCTTTGGAACGAACTACCTATTACAATACAGACAATTAGCAATACACATCGTTTCAAAAAGGAATTATTAAAATCATGTGCCTAAAATATTATATTTATTTAGTTTCAGTTTTTTAAGTTTAATATTTCAATGTTTCATGATAAATTTGTTTTCCTTTTTTTTACTTTCTTTAATTTTGCAAATAAAGATTATAAAATTATAAAATAATTATCATTGTAACTTAAATCCTAGTATCGTCTAACACTGTAACTTATAAGAATTTATTCCTGTTGTGTTAGAATAAAAAAAAAATAAAATTAAATTAAAAAATAGTAGGATATATAAAATAAGCATAAACAAAAATTTTAGTGCTATTGTTTTTAATTTGCAAATACGAAAAAGTTCATATCTGATGTTATTTTTATACCGTCATGACCATATTGAGTTATGTCACTTAATTATACCCTATACCACTATGTGGTTTGGGTATAATGACTTTGTGCTGCTGTTTGTAACAACCAAAAATATTTGACCTACACCCATCTGTAATTATACCGATCGAATCAGAATCACTATCTGATTCGATTTAACGATGTCCGTCCGTCCGTCTGTGTGTCCATGTAAAGCTTGTAATCAAACTGCAGGTCGCAAATATGAATATATTTTGACGAAATTTGGTATTTGATCTTTTATCGGCCATGGGATGAACGCTATTGAAATTGGTGAGAATCGGTCCATGTTCAGACCTAGCCCCCATACAAATGACCCCTATGAAATCAACATATATTGCCATAAGATCCAAATTATCATACAAATCTTAGTCAAATTGGGTTTGTATGTATATATTACATCCATTAATCAGTAGTCCAAAAATGAGCCCTATTGGACAACTCTTAGTCATAGGCCCCATATAGAGCTGCTTCCCGATCTTCACTTAAATCTATCAAAAAACAAAAATATTGCACTGATTCTTCTCAAATTTTGTTTGTATATATTTTTGCAAAATACAAGAGACTTTACCAAACATGGTCAGGATCGGTCCATTTTTGGGCCTAGTCCCCATATAGATATAGCATCCGATATGAACTTTGTCATATCTGCAGCCGAAAAAATTAATAAAAATCCCACTCAAATTTGGTTTATGCTTATTTTCTATATCCAGTTAGTTGGGCCTGAGAGATAGGAACTCTAAACGCATGGTATAGGGTATCGTATAGTCGGTCTAGACCGACTATAATTTTCTTACTTGTTTTCTCATATATAACGATATGTGGGGACTATGACTATGGCCCTACAGGGATTATTTTTTGAATACTGATTAGTGGATGTAATAGATACTCATACACCAAATCGATATACTTATATAAGATAATTTTGATCTTAAGAGCATTTTAGCCGGTCTGATGTGGGTTATTTGTATTGGGGATAGGTCTGAAAATGCACAATTTTTTTCTAATTTCAATGGCATTCGTTCTATGGTCGATAAAAGCTTATATAGTAAATTTCATCAAAATATATTAATATTTGCGACATGTAGTTTGATTACAAGGTTTACGTGGTTTACGGACGAATGGACATCGCGAAATCGATTAAGAAAATGTTTCTGAGTTTCCATGAGATAACTAAATTCGATGTCGGTGTCTCCAAAAAATCAGGTTTTTGGCTGCCTTCTCAGAGAAACTAGATATGCTTTTTCATGCTATTATAAGTGTGCCACGAAATCAACACTAACAAGCGAAGACTATATATGGGAATTTACCAAATGAGCTCAAACTTTGATATATGGTGGAAGCGGCAAAACTAATGGACATGGATTTTTACTTTTTGTAGATTTTTTCATATTTGCTCCATAGTAAGTATATTCAGATTAATATATACTAAAAAAATGTTTTTAAACCCATAGTTTGGAACATTTTTGTAAGTTATATCAGGAACAATTCATGCGATTTAATATGTATATACTTTATTTTAAAGAAAAAGATTCAGGGTTGTGCATTTTATAACAAAATTACATATAAATATTTTTATCATTGTAAATGATTTTTTAAATTATATTTTATATTCCAAGCCGCTTTTTCTCAGATTACATAATAGTTTTTGTATTCAATTAAAACTTACTAGCAGATTCCAGCGCTCGAAAATCGAGTGCTAATTCTAAAAAATTTTATTTTTTCATTTAATAAAGACCCTAAATGTATGCTTCACAATTCAACTCATTTTAATTACATCGAATTAACGAGAGAGTCGATCGTGTTTTAAATAAGTTCTGGTTTATTGCATATTTAAAATAAAAATTGTGTTTAAAAATATACTAAATATACACCAAAATCTTTACAATTAAATTCTCAATATTAAGGTATATTTAAAAAATAAAAATAATTAAAAGATCAGCTTAAAACAATAAAAAAAACTTCTTTTGTTTTAAAGTAAAGTTTTTGAAAATCAGCATAAATATAAATAAACGAAAGAAAGCACCAAATTAATAAACCCAAACAAATAATAAAGAGCGAAACGAAAAATAAGGAAAACAACACTATAAAAAATCAAAACAAAATATACTCTAAACCACTCTTCAGAAATTACAAATACAAACTGCCAAGCAATGGCTTAAATAACAAAGGCAAACGCAATAAAAAAGTGCATCGATATTTAAAATAAAAAACAATAACAAAACTAATGTATAGACCACGGAGAAAACCTTTAAATAAAAAACTAAATAAAAACAAATCCAACGATAATACAATCGAGGAAATAAACAATATGCAAGAGTTAAACGAAAGTACAACAGAAACAACTACATCACCTAAAAATACTCCCGCACAAAAACATCTAAGAGAAGTATTGCAAAGCTCTCCCTACAAGAAATGAATGACTGAAACTAACACATAAACAATTTCTGTACTAACACACTTTTTATCTAAAAACATATGACTGTCATTGTTGCTGTTGTAGAGTTGTGTTTATTTCGGTTTAGGAAAGGTAAGTAATTAATTATTTAAAAGTTCAAGTTAATTTTTGTTGCTTCTTTAGGATTCTTCAAAATATGTCAGTGAATTCGTTAGTGCCATTCTCAATTGTGGTGGCACGTCCCTCCATTATACCCTTCCACAATTTATTTTTTGCTTGCTTCTTGTGGCCTATTCCTGTTGGATTGTTAACTTAAAGATATTGCTGTAGAATCTTCACAAACTTTCAATCTAGAACTTTTATACGTCTTAGGAAACGCATTTGTGTAAAGAATTATATTGTGCGACAATATGTTATATCCTGGATTTCGATTGTGAATGCTGTACCAGAAAATAATATGGTTATCTATTTGATATTATTGATGGATTTTTTATGATGTAAGACAATACACAAGAAATACATATAGTTGTGTGAAACAACGCTGACACAGTTTATTAAATCGATTCGTATTGATTCCAGTTAAGTGCGCATGGAAGACACTATAAATATATTGTTAATACATGCGCAATCACCGAATGAACTTATTAAGGTAATGCACTGACATTTTATTAAAAATTATAGCTAGAAACAAAGTAAATCTTCCTTGCAGCATTTTACACTAATCCTTATATCTATCTTTCAGTCTGTTGCCATAACATGGATATGGGAGTTTTAATATTTGAATGTTTTAATTTGTGCCATTCTGGAATATAGTGTCTGGAATATGATGTTGATAATATGAAATGAAATTAGTTTCTTCAAAAGAACAAAGATCTCAGAATATTGAACAAATTGATTTATAGAGGTATCACGATATCTCACACACCGTTCTGTACAAACAAAGGTAGCAGTGTTTGAATGGATACATCATTTACTCATCAATTTTCCAAATGAATTGTATCAGGTTTGGCCGAAATTGTTAATTCACAACACTCAAAAGGTAAGCTTTAATATAAATTGTTGATATATATGTAAGTGTTATAATAAATTGTTTTCTTTAAGAAACTACTGATTGCACTAAGGCCCATTACCGGAAATTTCTATTGAGTTTAGGGATGTTTCCAGTGAAAAGTCAGCAAAGTTGTTTAAATATCTGTTTTAAGTTAAGCCCATTGTCCTGTTTCAACATTGTCTCAAAGTTATCACCACGTTTCGGAATTAGTGATATTGTTGTGTTTCTAATATTTAATGTTTATTTTTAATTTTGAATTTGATTTTTAATACAATAAATAAATAAATAAAAAATAATAAGTCGTGTTTCACTATAATCAAGCGTGACCGGTCAATGATGATGTATATATCCATCAAGTGTGACCGGTCAACGATGATGGATATATCCATCCATATATCCAGCGGTAGAGTGAGCAGTTCAGATATATATTCTATGGTTTACATGCTTTCATAGGTTAGAGTAAGATGCAAAATCACATGTACACAAAAGTTTCGGTAATTTTTGTCATATTGGCGTTAATAAAGTGATAGAAACTTTGTTCTACGCGATGACCGTAACTTCAGTCAGTAGTGACCGTCATATCACCGGTCAAATGACCGTCACTGTTCTTGTAGGGCTCTTATAGGTAATGTGAACAAAACACCTCGTCTCACAAATACAGATTCACCTCTTCAGTTCATTACGATGATGGACAGACGGTTTGATAAACTAACAGAGCATATACAAAATATGATAAAAAATAAATTTAAAGAATACAAAGAAGAACTTTTAAGTGAAATTGACAGGAGACTTAATTTAATACAAATTGATTTACATGCAATAAGTAACAGAGTAACATTATTAGAAACAACTACAATTAATGTAATTAAAGAGAGCGTAACCAAACTAGAGTTAGAAACTTCTGAGTTTAAGAATATGAAAAATGAAATAATCGAACTAAGAAGCACATTTTTAAAACAAGATAATTCAATAGTCGCCGGTGGTATACGAATACGTGGTGTACCGTACTATGATAATGAAAATTTGTTTGACATTTTCAGTCATTTGTAATTCTTTAAATATTGCAACGCCTCAAGTTGATAACATATATAGACTTCAAAAAATATACAAAGCTAACAAACAATAACCAAAAAGATGAATTTATTGTCGTAAAAATGCATTCGCCATATGAAAAAAATTTTATTTTAAAAACAATTGCGAAATATAGACGTGATAATAAGACTACGTTATGTCTCAAGCACGCTGGTTTTGAAAGTGCCGAACCAATTTACGTCAACGAAAATTTAACGCCTCACAACCATAAAACATTTCAATCTGCATTAAAATTGAAGACAGACAAAATAATAAAAACTGCATTCACTTTACGTGGTCTTGTGTATATAAAAAAGCAAGGCTCTGAAGATCCAATACAAATCGAATTTCTTGATGAACTTTACTTTTAATATTTATATTAATGAATTTTTTATTAGTACTTTCTTAAATGTCAATATAAATAAATTTATCACAATTTATTTTCTTATATGTAATAAAACCAATAATTTTCGCTGTTAATGCTGTCGTTGCCGTTAGGGTATTTATTTCCTTTTATCTATTATATGACCTCAATAGTAACGTCTTTGGAATGTAATCTATTTCCAAAGACGTTACTGCTTCCATGGTTAAAATTCTTGAAAAACAGAGTAATGAACTTAAAATATGCCGTATAAAAGCTCAAAGTCTTTTTAGTAAAATTGATGAAATCATACATATCATTGAAAACTCTGACTTAAATATCATATGTGTATCTGAAACATGGTTTTGCGATTCGATAACAGATGCTGTGGTCTCTATAAAAGGCTATTAATTATATAGAAATGACAGAGAAGATGGATATGGCGGCGTGGCGATCTATGTCAAACGTGGACTGGCTTGTAAAGTTAGAACCAGAAGTGGTGAAAACTCCAACGATAAAGTTGAATACATTTTTCTTGATACATGTAGTGAAGGAAGAAAGTTATGGATTGGTAGTGTGTATCGGCCCAATAATAGAATTGATCTTACTAACTTTTACAAAATATTGGAAGATATAACTCCACTTTATAATGACGTAGTAATTGCAGGAGATTTTAATTCAAATCTACTAGCTGACACAAGTTTAACCATAAATATGAAATCTTTTGGTCCTAACCCAACGAATATAAATACTCCTAATCATTTCTCATCAACCACTAGCACACTAATTGATCTGTTTTTTGTGTCCAATGAATCAAACATTCTACTATATGATCAATAATCAGCATCGTGTTTTTCCAGACACGATCTTATTTTTTTGGCATACAACTTTCCACTCCAAATTCCTACTAACGAAATACAATTTCGGAATTTCAAACGCGCTAACCAACATATTTTAGGGGATGAATATAACAAAATAGACTGGAGCTGTATATATAATATGTTATCGGATCATGATCAATTAGCGTTTTTGGAATATAACGTTTCAGATCTATACAACATAATTGTACCAATACAAACAAAGACAATAAGCAGCAAACAAAAACCTTGGTTTACTACACAGATTAAACGTCTTTTAGAAGATCGCGATTATGCATACGTTTGCGAATTCAGTTAACATACGTAAAACTTGGAGAACGATAAGAGAAATTGGAATAGTGAAACAAAAAACCAATGAAGAAACCTCAATTTCAGATCCAAATGCCATTAATGAAAATTTTATTAATATACCGATGCAACAGGCGAATCACTCTTACAACAGTAACTTTCAGGATGAACTCCTACCAGAAAATCAATTCAGTTTCGATTGTGTTAGTCAGTATGACGTACTCATGAGCTGCTCATCCATCAAATCTAACGCAACAGGTGTCGACGGTATTCATCCCACTTTTTTAAAAATGCTCCTTCCATATATCTTACCGGTGATAACCCACATATTCAATAAAATAATCATGACGAGCACCTATCCCTACAGATGGAAACAGGCAAAAGTTCTTCCAATACCAAATCGTCCTCGGAGTATCGACTAATTGCCATATTACCGTACCTGTCAAAGGCTTTTGAAAAACTGCTACATAAGCAAATAACTTATTATATCAATGTTAATAATCTTACTTGTAAACAATCCGGTTTTCGTGCCAAGCATAATTGTATTACAGCCCTTACTGATGTAGCTGAATATCTTAGAAAAGAACTAGATGCTGGCTGTATGCCAATGCTGGTCTTATTAGACCACTCAAAGGCTTTGGACACAGTTGATCACACTATTTTGATTCAAAAACTAGAAAAGATCATGCACTTTTCCCCAACGTCTTCCAAATTGATTTATTCATATCTTCATGGTCGAGTACAGTACGTAGAAATCAACTCATCAATAACTTCAAATTTCCTTCCCAACTCTAGGGGTGTACCGCAAGGTTCCATTCTTGGACCTCTTCTCTTTTCCATTTATACAACTGATTTACCAGACCAGCTGATGCACTGCAACATTAGAATGTATGCTGACGATGTTCAATTGTACATAAGCAGTAAAAAGGAGCAATTTGAAGAATGTACGCGAAAATTAAATGATGATTTAGAACGTGTTTCTTTTTGGGCATCTGTAAGTGGCCTAAGTCTAAATCCAAAAAAAAAAAACAAAATGCATTTTACTACGTAAGCGAAAGCAGAAAGTTGTCGAAATACCCAACATTTATATTAATAACCAAAAAATAGAAATAGTCAATAAAGCCAAAAATCTAGGCGTAATTTTTAATAATACATTAACCTGGTCGGATCATGTTACAAACGCGTGTGGAAAAACCTTCTAGGTGCTACGAACTCTATGGCCAACTCAACATTGCACCCCTTTTAAAATCAGATTGCTGCTAGCGAAAACGTATTTAATACCTATTTTAATGTACGTCTGTGAAATTTTTTCAAGTTGTGATGCAAATAGCAAATCTAGACTAAACATAACGTATAATAATATTACAAGGTACGTTTTTGGTAACTATGAACATATTACCCCCTAAGCAAAGAAAATTTTTGGTATCCAGCTTGATGACCTGATGAAGATTAGAACTCTAATTTTTTTACACAAAATTATAACCACTCGTGAGCCTAATCATCTGTATAATCGAATAACTTTCAGCCGACACAGGAGAAATAATACCATAATTCAAATAAGACATCATACGCTAATATCAAATTGGCAATTTTACATTAACGCAATTCGTCTTTGGAATATTATCCTACCAATTATTAGGGCAACCAGCAACGCGTTACACTTTAAGAAAAGAATTTTTGAGTATTATTCTTAATATTTTTACTTCAAAATTAAATCACACATTAATAAATTTTTTATCTTTTGTTTTTATTAATTGTTATTTAATAACTTTCCAATGTTTAATCTATCATGATATTTATAACATATGTTTAAAATTATCTTATAGCATTATTTTACTTTTATTTTTCTTTCTGTTTTTATACTTCAAAATAACGTACATTTAACAATGTCTGTACTTCTACTACTTTAAGACTCATGTTTTGCTGTAGATGTTACCTAAATGAAATAAATAAAATAAATAAATAAATAAAATAAATGTAAAAAAAATTTAAAACAAACTCAACATATTAACACAAACACATTAAAAAATTTAATAAACACACACATAGCATTGTATAATTTTATGCATGTGTTAGTAGCAATTTTAAACGATCATAACTCCAAAAAAATATTCCAGACGAAAAAATCTGCAAATCTGTGTAATAGCTAAAAAGAAATACCTTTCAAATGATAAATTTTTTGTCAAAATCGGGGTAAAACTGTGAAACTTACATCGGTTACAAGAAATCGCCTTGCCTATTAATATCATAGATATCTCTAAATTACCTTTAACATTATGTATAAAACATTAAATTTCTTTAGAAATATGTTATGGAATTCTTTATCATATTTGCGCCATAAACCGTTATTTACATTAAATGTTACTTATAAAAAGTGAGAAAATTATCGTCGGACTTGACCGACTATACAATACCCTATACCATGAATTTCGAGAAAGGGTCTAGGGTCCAACTTTACTGATGTAATAACTGGATATAAAATTAAGCATAAACCAAATTTTGGTGATGTTGTATTAATTTGTGGCATGGAGATATGAAAAAGTTCATATCTGATGTAATTTTCGTATGAAGCCTAGTATGAAAACGGACCGATCGTAAGAATATTTAGTATAGTTATTTTTCTCAAAAATATATATAAACCAAATTTATGCATTATTTTTTTATAGATTTAGACTACTGATTAGTGCTTATAATTGACATACATACACAAAATGTTATCAATATATATATATATATATATATATATACATATTTTTGCGGCCGTTAAAGCTTATATAGTAACTTTCATCAAAATATATTCATACTTGTGACCTCTAATTTGATTACAAAGTTTACAAGAACACACAGACGGACGGAGACACAAACATACCGATACTATAAACGGTGGGTCTTGGTGAAATATCGGTACAAGCTCAATATACCCGCTCCATACGTAAATAAAATTATTTTTCGAAAGGAAACAAGGTTTTCAAGAAAATAATATAGAGAATTACATATATATGTGATTTTGGAATCAAACCTATTATACCACCCACACAAATGCACTTAACATTTTAATTAGGGTATTCATAAGGGGTCCCAAACGTTGTATGAGTCGTATGTGCTAAAATTGTACAACAGTTGTACAATTGTTGCGGATATGCCCCATAAAAAAAATTATACGACAAATACGTTTTTGCGTTATACTATGTGATCAGCTGTTGTTTGTTTAGTATTTAATAAGCTTTTCTGGTTTATTCCAAATATTTATACCCTATACCACTATGTGGTTTGTGTATAATGACTTTGTGCTGCTGTTTGTAACTACCAAAAGTATTTGACCTAGACCCATCTTTTATTATACCGATCGAATCAGAATCACTATCTGATTCGATTTAACGATGTCCGTCCGCCCGTCTGTGTGTCCATGTCAACTTTGTAATCAAACTGCAGGTCGCAAATAAGAATATATTTTGATGAAATTTAGTATTTCAGCTTTTATCGGCCATATGATGAATGCTATTGAAATTGGTGAGAATCGGTACATGTTCAGACCTAGCCTCCATACAAATGACCCTTATGAAATCGACATAAATTGCCATAAGATCCAAATTGCCATATAAATCTTACTCAAATTGGGTTTGTATGCATTTATTACATACATTAATGAGTAGTCCAAAGTGATCCCTATGGGACAACTCTTAGTCATAGGCCCCATATAGAGCTGCTTCCCGATCTTCACTTAAATCTATCAAAAAAACAAAAATATTGCACTGATTCTTCTCAAATTTTGTTTGTATATATTTTTGAAAAATACAAGAGACTTTAGCAGACATGATCAGGATCGGTGCATTTTTGGACCTAGTCCCCATATAGATATAGCATCTGATATGAACTTTTTCATATCTGCAGCCGAAAAAATTAATAAAAATCCCACTCAAATTTGGTTTATGCTTATTTTCTATATCCAGTTAATTGGGCCTAAGAGATAGGGTCTCTAAACGCATGGTATAGGGTATCGTATAGTAGGTCTAGACCGACTATTATTTTCTTAGTTGTTTTTTTACGTTTCTTGTAATTATTGTCGAAAAAATAAATCAATCAA
Organism: Cordilura impudica; assembly: GCA_963682025.1. NCBI lineage: Eukaryota > Metazoa > Arthropoda > Insecta > Diptera > Scathophagidae > Cordilura > Cordilura impudica. The sequence continues at coordinate 31,718 of CAVMKG010000154.1, read as the reverse complement.
TTAAAATGGAAGGAAATAATTACATTCAGCTATGTCTTTGTGTAAATGAACAAATATTTTGCGTTTACTTGATTTTTTATACCCTCCACACGTCAGTGGCAGAGGGTATATATAGGTTTGTCATTCCGTTTGATCCTTATCACAGCTCGAGTCGATATAGCGATGTCCGTCTGTCCGTCTCTCTGTTGAAATCACGCTCATTCACAAAAAAAAAAACAGCCATCTAACTGTACAAGGCTACAACAATATCATTTGCCATAATTCCCAGCAGGTTGGTGTTGAAAATTGGCTAAATCGGGCATCATCGTGATTAGATACGAGCAAAAATATGTAGATATCTATAAAAAAAAACATAAAACCCAGTGTGTTTGTTGTAACAGTTTAGTGGTTGAACATTATAATTGTACAACAACATAAAAAATGCCACAAAAAATTATGCATATACATATATTAACAATAACAAGAACACGATAACATAGCTCATGTTAGTAGTATTGCCACATATCTTTTTATCGTTATCACGTTATAATAAAAAAAATCGCCAATATGAAAGGAAAAATGAAAACTAAAAATGAAAATGGAAAATGGAGAATGGAAAATGGAAAATGAAAAACAGAAAATGGAAAATGGAAAATGTAAAATGTAAAATGTAAAATGTAAAATGTAAAATGTAAAATGTAAAATGTAAAATGTAAAATGTAAAATGTGAAACGTAAAATGTAAAATGTAAAATGTAAAATGTAAAATGTAAAATGTAAACTGTAAAATGTAAAATGTAAAATATAAAATGTAAACTGTAAAATGTAAAATGTAAAATGTAAAATGTAAAATGTAAAATGTAAAATGTAAAATGTAATATGTAAAATGTAAAATGTAAAATGTAAAATGTAAAATGTAAAATGTAAAATGTAAAAAGTAAAATGTAAAATGTAAAATGTAAAATGTAAAATGTAAAATGTAAAATGTAAAATGTAAAATGTAAAATGTAAAATGTAAAATGTAAAATGTTAAATGTAAAATGTAAAATGTAAAATGTAAAATATAAAATGTAAAATGTAAAATGTAAAATGTAAAATGTAAAATGTAAAATGTAATATGTAAAATGTAAAATGTTAAATTTAAAATGTAAAATGTAAAATGTAAAATGTAAAATGTAAAATGTAAAATGTAAAATGTAAAATGTAAAATGTAAAATGTAAAATGTAAAATGTAAAATGTAAAATGTAAAATGTAAAATGTAAAATGTAAAATGTAAAATGTAAAATGAAAAATGTAAAATGTAAAATGTAATATGTAAAATGTAATATGTAAAATGTAAAATGTAAAATTTAAAATGTAAAATGTAAAATGTAAAACGTAAAATGTAAAATGTAAAATGTAAAATGTAAAATGTAAAATGTAAAATGTAAAATGTAAAATGTAAAATGTAAAATGTAAAATGTAAAATGTAAAATGTAAAATGTAAAATGTAAAATGTAAAATGTAAAATGTAAAATGTAAAATGTAAAATGTAAAATGTAAAATGTAAAATGTAAAATGTAAAATGTAAAATGTAAAATGTAAAATGTAAAATGTAAAATGTAAAATGTAAAATGTAAAATGTAAAATGTAAAATGTAAAATGTAAAATGTAAAATGTAAAATGTAAAATGTAAAATGTAAAATGTAAAATGTAAAATGTAAAATGTAAAATGTAAAATGTAAAATGTAAAATGTAAAATGTAAAATGTAAAATGTAAAATGTAAAATGTAAAATGTAAAATGTAAAATGTAAAATGTAAAATGTAAACTGTAAAATGTAAAATGTCAAATGTAAAATGTAAAATGTAAAATGTAAAATGTAAAATGTAAAATGTAAAATGTAAAATGTAAAATGTAAAATGTAAAATGTAAAATGTAAAATGTAAAATGTAAAATGTAAAATGTAAAATGTAAAATGTAAAATGTAAAATGTAAAATGTAAAATGTAAAATGTAAAATGTAAAATGTAAAATGTAAAATGTAAAATGTAAAATGTAAAATGTAAAATGTAAAATGTAAAATGTAAAATGTAAAATGTAAAATGTAAAATGTAAAATGTAAAATGTAAAATGTAAAATGTAAAATGTAAAATGTAAAATGTAAAATGTAAAATGTAAAATGTAAAATGTAAAATGTAAAATGTAAAATGTAAAATGTAAAATGTAAAATGTAAAATGTAAAATGTAAAATGTAAAATGTAAAATGTAAAATGTAAAATGTAAAATGTAAAATGTAAAATGTAAAATGTAAAATGTAAAATGTAAAATGTAAAATCTAAAATGTAAAATGAAAAATGAAAAATGGAAAATAGAAAATGAAAAATGGAGAATGGAAAATGAATAATGGAAAATGAAAAACGGAAAATGGAAAATGAAAAATGAAAATAGAAAATGAAAAATGGAGAATGGAAAATGAAAATTGAAAAATGAAAAATGAAAAATGAAAATTGAAAATTGAAAATTGAAAAATGAAAAATGGAAAATGAAAATTGAAAAATGAAAAATGGAAAATGGTAAGTGGAAAATGGAAAACGAGAACTGAAATATGAAAAATGGAAAATCGAAAATGGAAAATGGAAAATGGAAAATGAAAATTGCAAAATGAAAAATGGAAAATGGAAAAAGAAAATTGAAAATTGAAAATTGAAAAATGAAAAATGAAAAATGCAAAACGGAAAATGGAGAATGAAATTGAAAAATGAAAATTGAAAAATGAAAAATAACAAATGGAAAATGGAAATTGAAAGTTGAAAAATTAAAAGTGAAAAATGGGAAATTGAAAATGGAAAATGGAAAATGAAAAATGGAAAATGAAAAATGAAAAATGGAAAATGAAAATTGAAAAATTAAAAGTGGAAAATGGAAAATGAAAAATGGAAAATGAAATATGAAAAATGTAAATTGTAAAATGAAAATTGAAAAATGGAAAATGGAAAATTGAAAAATGAAGAATGGAAAATGGAAAATGAAAATTCAAAAATGAAAATGGAAAAGGGAAAATGAAAAATGAAAAATGAAAACGAAAAACGAAATATGAAAATTGAAAAATGAGAAACGGAAAATGGAAAATGAAAAATGGAAAATGAAAAATAAAAAATGAAAAATGGAAAATGAAAACTGAAAAATGAAAAATGAAAAATGAAAATTGAAAAATGGAAAATGAAAAATTAAAATTGAAAATTGAAAAATTAAAAATGGAAATTGGAAAATGAAAAATGGAAAATGGAACATGAAAATTGAAAAATGAAAAATTAAAAATGAAAACGCAATGAAAATTGAAAAATGGAAAATGAAAAATTGGAAATGAAAATTGGAAAATTAAAAAGTGAAAATGAAAAATGGAAAATGAAAATTGAAAAATGGAAAATGCAAAATAGAAAATTGAAAATGAAAATTGAAAAATGGAAAATGAAAATTGAATATTGAAAATTGAAAAATGAAAATGGAAAATGAAAATTGAAAAATTAAAAATGGAAATTGGAAAATGAAAAATGAAAAATGAATAATGAAAAATGGAAAATGGAAAACACAAAAATTAAATATTAAAAATTAAAAATTAAAAATTAAAAACTAAAAACTAAAAATTAAAAATTAAAAATTAAAAATTAAAAATTAAAAATTAAAAATTAAAAATTAAAAATTAAAAATTAAAAATTAAAAATTAAAAATTAAAAATTAAAAATTAAAAATTAAAAATTAAAAATTAAAAATTAAAAATTAAAAATTAAAAATTAAAAATTAAAAATTAAAAATTAAAAATTAAAAATTAGAAATTAAAAATTAAAAATTAAAAATTAAAAATTAAATATTAAAAATTAAAAATAAAAAATTAAAAATTAAAAATTAAAAATTAAAAATTAAAAATTAAAAATTAAAAATTAAAAACTAAAAACTAAAAACTAAAAACTAAAAATTAAAAATTAAAAATTAAAAATTAAAAATTAAAAATTAAAAATTAAAAATTAAAAATTAAAAATTAAAAATTATAAATTAAAAATTAAAAATTAAAAATTAAAAATTAAAAATTAAAAATTAAAAATTAAAAATTAAAAATTAAAAATTAAAAATTAAAAATTAAAAATTAAAAATTACAGTACGATTTCTTCTGCAATGGATTTATGTATTCCGAAACAAATTTGTAATAAACTTTCCGGTCCTCCTTGGAATACCAAGCAACTGACAAGACTTAAAAATAAAAAAATAAATATTACAAGAAATACAAGTTATCCGGTTCTCTTGTAGATTATGGGAAATACTCCATTAGTCGAGCGGAATATACTGCACTGAATAAATCGTGTTACTCTAATTACTTAATCAAAATGAGAAATAGTTTCAAAAGTAATCCAAAGTCTTTTTACAATTTTGTCAACACTAAGAGAAAAACAACTGGTTATCCTGCTATTATAAATTTCGGCATACTGAATTTTATGATAATACTATTGTAAGTAATTTGTTTGCTGATTTTTTTCAAGAACTTATTCCGATTCAACTTTTGATGATTCTGCCACTTACCCATCTATACTGACTGCTAATAGAACCATATATATTCCATTCCTTGCTGTCTCTATGTTTTCTAATGGTTTGAATAAACTAAAATTTTCATATAATATTGGACCTGATAAAATTCCTAGCAGTATCTTAATCAATTGTGCGGATGCTTTAGCTATTCCATTGACAATAATGTTTAACTCATCAATTAAATACGGATACTTTCCAAATACGTGGAAGGACTCTTTCATTATTCCGTTATTTAAATCCGGAACCAAGTCTGACATTAGAACTTATCGTGGTATTGTAAAATTAAGTACTATACCTAAATTCTTTGAAAAAGTTATAACTGATCAGCAATATCATCAAGTCAACACATTAATTTCTCCATTCCAACATGGCGTTCAAAAACGGTGCTCAACTTCAACGAACCTTTTACATCTTACAACAATAGTCAATCGTGGTTTTCTTCAGAGAAAGCAAACTGACGCAATTTACACTGATTTCAGCAAGGCATTTGATAAGGTCAACCATAAACTTCTTATAAAGAAATTACATCAAATAGGATTTTCTGATTTAGCATAAAGTGGATATATTCATATTTAGCAAACAGAAGGCAAAATGTACGTTTTAATAATATATCTTCGAAAAATATTAACGTTTTATCTGGAGTTCCGCAAGGCAGCCATCTTGGACCGCTTTTATTTTCATTATTTATAAATGATTTACCGCAGGTTATTCAGTTTTCAAATATCCTGATGTATGCTGACGATGTAAAAGTCTTTTTGAGTTATAACCAATATTCCGACCATACTTATCTTCAAAATGTTTTGGATTCGTTCCACTCATGGTGCATTTTAAATTTAAATTGCGGTTTCTTGGGAGATATGCTCATCAAAGTTATATTGGTAAGTTATTCTAATACAATCTATTTTATTTTAAAAAAATTTCAGCCGATCTTCATGCAATGTGTCAGTCCACTGTTGGAAGAGTTATAAAAACATTTAACAAAAAATTTACTTTATTACTTCCACACTTCCTTACGTTTCCAAACTACACGGAACTGGCTGAAATAAAAAACGGGTTTTATAATGTGGCTCAGTTTCCGACAGTAATTGGAGCTATCGATTTATTCATTAAATGTTCAGGTAAATTGACCTCACCTCATGTTTCGCTTGTTATTATCTACTTTCTAAAATATTTATATATTAGATTGTGTGTCATGCTGACTGCAAAATAACAGATATCGTAGCCAGATCTCGCGGTTCAAAGCATGAGGCGCGGATTTGGGGTGAATGCCAACTGAAAAGAAAGTTGGAGATGCGGGAGATGCAACTCGAAGGAAAATTGAAAATAATTTTTCAAATTCTCATTTATTAACTTTTTTGTATGTACTTGTTTTCAGTTCTGAATGTGTGTCCTGCTATTGAGCCACAACTACATGATTTGAATTTTGATGCAATAATTAACAGATCCAGCCAATCGAACAGAGCAAATTCAAAGATTTTATAAAGAAATCCCTTGACTTAAAAACAGTTCTTAACTTAAAAATGTTCTTCTAATAAGTCAGAGGTGTATCTATTATTATGATCAGGTGTGTATAAGTTAACACGAGAAACATTTAAAATAACAAAATAAAAAAGAAATTCACACGTTCACAAAGCTGACGTCGCGTCTGCGATATTTGAGACACATTCCGCAACGCAGCTGATTCACATGCTGACACAACGTCAGCGACATACACGAGCAAGCCGATTAAGGTGGTGTGAGATTGAAAGTAAGCAAAAACCTGCGCTTATTAAATAGGGTAAATTAAGTTTAAACTTTACTCTGTATTTGATCGTGAAACAATAAAGACGTTGTGTGTTCTAACAAAACACACAACAATAATTTTTTTAAAAGAAAAATATAACGTTTTCTTAATTGGCGCCCGAGCAGGGACCCTGAAAGGTCCTCACGGTAAAATTCGAGTCAAGCCTTGTCAGGCCCCTCAGTAATCCTAAAAAGGATAAAACGGATTGTGCGTTATGCCAAAGCCTGATAAGCTCGCGTAAAGTGACATTCGCGAAAATAAATACTAGAAAAGTTAAGTGAATAAAAATAAAAATAATTGTAGCTGAATAAAAATTAATAAAATAATCAAGATTTAAAAGGACATTTGCCAAAATCAATAAATGTTTGTGAAACTAAAGAAAAATAAGTGTAACTGAATAAAATTTATTTTAAGAACAAAAAAATAATAAAATAATTAAGATTTAAAGTGACTTTTGCAAAAATCAAGTGAACGAAAGTTCCAACTAAAATAAAAACAAGTAAATAATCTGAATAAAGTTATCTAAACCAGAAAATCTAAACCAGAAAATAATTAATATTTTAGACTCAAAAGTGACATTTGCAAAACTAAGTGAATAAAAGTTTAAATTAATACTAAAGAAACAATACAAGAAAAAAAAACTAGTAAGACTAAAGAAACTATTTGAGAGAAAAAGTGTAAGAATCTTATGTGAAAAAGATTTTAAATAAAAAATAGCAAAAAATTAATTAATTTGAAAATAATAATATAATTTAGACAGTCGCAAATAAAAGAAAAAAAATTCGAACTTAATAAAACTAATTAAAATTTAATACAAAGATCAAGTCGAAAATAAACCAATACAGGAAAGACAAAGAAGTAAACTATTCAAATTTTGAAGCTAAAAAAGAAACAAATTACATCTAATAATATAATTACATCGAAAGGAGTCTTCAACAATCATCATCCCTTCAATTATCAAGACGTCCACCCATCATCAAGTTCCAGTAAATTACCTGATTCTTGCGATGCTGCTAATAATGTAAGACATTTATTTATAACTTTTTTTTATTACACAATATTTTATTTTTTTTTGTAAAATAAGTAATTATTTTAAAATTTTATATTTGACATTAATATTTCAGTAGTGGTTGACAGAATCAAAGAAAATAACGTTTGTAAATCTCATTAAAAAATATTCAGTGTAAAAGAAAATTCATATTCCAAATTTCTCTATAAGAACAAAAAGAAAGAAAAATGCCAGACGATACTTTGAACGAATTGACAGAAAAATTTAGTCGGTCCTTGAACATGGCCAGTCCTTCGGCTAATATTGTTTCGGGATTGAATGAAGTCCAAATGGAACAGATTAGAGAGTTAATAAGAGGAACAATAAACCCTTCTCAAGATATTTTTACAGATGATGGAGTAGATCAACCAATAGGTACCATAACTACAAGATTAGAGGAATTAGATAAAGTTCCGGATGTTGTTAGGTCCTTGCGGGAATTCTCAGGGAAACCAGGAGAATTCAATTCATGGAGAAAATCGGTTGATAGGGTCTTAGAACTTTATCAAACTTTGAAAGGAACTGCGCGATATTACGCAATATTGCACACAATTCGTACTAAAATCATCGGTGATGCCGATATTGCCTTAGAATCTTATCGAACACCATTAGATTGGATTAAGATAAGAAAGTGCCTAATGATGCACTACTCAGACAAACGTGACATAGGCACTCTAGAATACCAAATGACATCTCTTTGTCAGGGAAGCAAATCAATATCTGAATTTTATCAAAGTGTGTACCAACACTTGTCTTTAATCCTAGACAAAGTTTCTTGCTTAGAATTAAACGAGGGAAGTCTCCGAACTATGACAAATACGTATAGGGAAAAGGCATTGGATACCTTTGTACGGGGACTCAATGGCGATCTACCTAGATTATTAAGTGTAAGGGAACCAACGTCCCTGCCGCAGGCTCTTCACATTTGCCTAAAACTAGATAATATGTCTTTTAGAAGGGACTACGCGCACAATCGCATAACAAGAAGCGAAACGCGCAAGGATAACCTTAGACAAACTTTACCTCAGTACAGACCGAACTTCTACCCTGAATTAGCCCATATTGGTGGAGTGGGTAATAATAGACCTACCTTACCAAATTTTAGGTTTCATCAGGGGGCAGGATTCAACCAGAATCTACAAAATAGACAATATTACAACGGTCAAAATTACCAAAATAATTACCAGAAAATCCCATCGAATGTACAAAGAAGTTTCGAACGTCATCAATATCAGGGACAACGGCAAAACCACTACAACAATCAACAAAAACCAGAACCAATGGACATAGACCGTTCTATGCAAGTAACGCCCCAACGTAATCTGCCATTTAAGAGACCAGCAGAAAACTCAATTCAAGCTCCCATGAACAAGATACAAAGAAATTTTCATTTAAATACCGAATATTGGCCGAACAATAATTTAGAAGAGGCTAATAATTATTCATATGGAGGACATGAAATTGAGGAACCAGAAGAAGCGTACGGATACACCGAAGAATATTTCGAACAATTGCCAGAAGAATTTATAACAAATGAAACCCAGGAGAACCAACTAAGCGATATCCAACTTGCTGTAAATTTTTTAGGCTAAATTGTTCCTCGTTACCTTATTTTGAGACAAGAACGAGGGACGGACAAATATTGACATTTTTATTAGACACAGGAAGTAATAAGAACTACATTAAACCAGAGTTAGTAAAAAACCCCAGACACAATAAAGAAATATTCGGTGCGAAATCAGTAGGTGGCGACATACAAATTACTCAACATACATTAGTAGACCTTTTCGGAATTGACAACGCCCCAATAAAATTCTACTTATTGCCTGGATTAATCTCGTTTGATGGAATTTTAGGGAACGACAGTTTGAAAGAAATTTCAGCAGTTATTCATACAGCCGAAAACTATTTCACAATTAGAGGAGGTAAAAAGATACCTATTAAACAACGTTTGTCACAAAACGTAAATAACCTCGAATTAAGAATACAACACCTACCCAGTCACCAAAAAGTGTCATTAGAAAATCTCATAAAACAACATCGTTGCCTTTTTGCAGACCCTGATGAGAAATTGACATATACCACTACAGTAATTGGTGACATCCGCACAGCGAATAATTCACCAATATACGCTAGAAGTTACCCTTACCCAATGGCCTTAAAAGATATTGTAGAAAAAGAAATCGATCGTCTCCTTTGCGATGGCATTATAAGACCATCACGGTCTCCATATAATTCACCCATATGGGTCGTACCCAAAAAAGAAGATTTTTCAGGACAGAAAAAATACAGATTAGTTGTTGATTTTAGACGATTAAACGCAGTAACTGTGGCCGATAGGTACCCCATTCCGGAAATTAATGACGTTCTATCCAACTTAGGTGGGAATCAATACTTTACAGTGTTAGATCTTAAGAGCGGCTTTCATCAGATAACATTAAGAGAAGAGGATAGGGAAAAAACAGCCTTTTCAGTAAACAACGGAAAATATGAATATACCAGGTTACCGTTTGGGCTGAAAAATGCTCCATCAATATTTCAAAGAGCACTCGACGATATTTTGAGAGAATTTATTGGGAAGATATGTTACGTATATGTGGACGACATCATAATTTTCAGTAAGGATGAGAAATCTCATCTGGAACACGTGGGAACAATATTTAGGACACTAGAATTAGCTAATATGAAAGTTCAACTAGACAAATGCGAATTTTTCAAACATGAGGTTGAATTTTTAGGCTTCGTGGTATCAAAGGAAGGTATAATGACAAATCCCAAAAAAGTCGATTCAATTTTGAAATTTTGCTATCCAAAAACACTAAAAGAACTTCGGTCATTTCTCGGACTCTCCGGGTACTATAGAAGGTTTATTAGGGGTTATGCAGATATTGCAAAACCATTGACGGCGCTTCTGAGAGGATCGGACGGACGAATTTCAAAATCTATATCAAGTCAGACGAAAATAGAATTGGATACTTCATCCAAGAATGCATTCGATCAATTGAAAAACGCATTGGCTTCACGTGAAGTTTTGCTATCATATCCCAATTTCGAAAAAGATTTTCAATTGACTACAGACGCTTCCAACTTTGCAATTGGTGCAGTGTTAAGTCAAGAAGAAAAACCAATTGCATTTATTTCCAGAACATTGAATAAAACAGAGGAGAACTATGCAACTAATGAAAGAGAGATGTTAGCCATTATATGGGCACTGAACTCTCTAAGAAATTATTTGTATGGTTCCAAAAAAGCGGTGATCTACACGGATCACCAGCCCTTGACATACGCCCTCAGTAATAATAATAATAACTCAAAAATGAAAAGGTGGAAATGTATAACTACGAGTTGAAGTATAAACCTGGACGAACAAATGTAGTTGCTGATGCTCTATCCAGAGTCCCTATAGGATTAAATCCTATAAATGCTCAAATAAACTCTTTGACCCCCACCGAACACAGCGCAGAAAGTTCGTCAGAACATTTAATACATAGCGTAGAAATTCCAATAAATGTTTTCAAAAATCAGTTATTTATAAATGTGGACAACACATCATCGTACCAATTTCAAATTGTATTTCCCGGAGTACATAGACACATTATTAAAGAACCCCAATACGACGAACAAATCCTAGTGAACATTCTAAGAAAATATCTGAATCCGTCTGTCATTAACGGAATAAAAACCCCAGAATGGATAATGGGAAAAATCCAATTATTTTATCCCAATCATTTCGCAAATTACAAATGCCGCTTTACACAGTCGACCGTTGAAGATATAACATCTGAGAACGATCAAGAAAATCTGATAATAGAAACACACAATAGGGCTCATCGAAATGATAGAGAAAATAAAAAGCAAATGTTGGAAAAATATTATTTCCCTGGCATGTCAGGTAAAATAAAAAGAATTATAAAATTATGTTCTATATGTAAAAAAGGAAAATATGAGAGACACCCAAATAACCCAGAATTACGCGAAACTCCCATACCAACATATCCAGGGCATATTGTCCATATCGACATTTTTTCGACCGATAAAAAACTCATTTTAACATCAATTGATAAATTTTCTAAGTACGCAAAAGTAAAATTATTAAACGGAAGATCTATAGAACACGTCCGAAAACCCCTTAGGGAAATTTTGTTTTCATATGGAGTGCCAAAGTACGTCGTTATGGACAACGAACCCTCCTTAAACTCCGCATCCATACAATTCATGATGAAAGATGATCTAAAAATTGATGTATTTACCACCCCGTCATACAAGAGCGAAATAAATGGTCAAATAGAAAGATTCCACTCCACTTTAGCGGAAATCATGAGATGCCTGAAAAATGACGGAACATCCAAAGATTTTGAAGAATTGCTGGAAAGATCGGTGAATGAATATAATCACACGTTCCATTCGACGACTAATAAGAAACCAGTTGACTTGTATTTTGGGCGAACAATTGATTTTTCTCCCCAAGACTATGAGACGACAAGACTATCCAACGTTGAGAGACTGAAACGAAAACAGGAAAAAGACTTAAGTTATCATAACAAAAATAAAAAACCTACAAAGGAATATGTGCCCGGTCAGTTGATTTACGTAAAAACTAATAAAAGGTTGGGTACAAAGTTGAGTAATCGCTTTAAAGAAGAGATTGTTAGGGAAAATAGAGGGACAACCGTAGTTACCGAAAGCGGCCGTGTTATCCACAAAGGTCATATTAGAAATTGACGAAATATTTCTTTACTTTTATTTTATTTTTTTTTACAGATTATTAATAAACAGCGCGTTAGCAGATTTCAACATTCTAGACTACTCCAACTCTAGATTGATAACCATTCAGAATGGTATTGCAAGGAGACAGAATGGCACATTTAAAGTTATACACTCAATCAATCTCGAACAATATCAAGCCTTATCAGAAGAACTTGAAACAATTTTAAATACGAACATTACATTCAAACATCCGCTCCGTCCGTTTTTAACGCAACAAATTATTGATATAAAAAGTCTTCTTAAACGCCTATGTCCAGGTAGAGAGAAGAGATCAATAGATTTTATAGGCAGTGCATGGAAATGGATTGCCGGAACTCCAGACAGTCATGATTGGGAAATCCTTAATCAAAAGATCGGAAATCTTCTAGAAAATAATAATAGACAAATGGTAATAAATGAACTGACTATTGACAGAATACAAGAAATATCGAATATTACTAACGAAATATTGAAAGTTAAAAGAGAAGATTGGAATAACGAGTTAGCAAGTAAACTAGAACACAAATTGATTTTGATAGAAAAAGAATTACAGAACATCGAATATGCCATCCAATGGGCCAAAGTTAATATTGTAAATTCATTTATTTTATCAAAAACTGAAATCGAAGTACTTAATGATGTTCTGACTAATTATAATATACCATTATTTAACGTAGATGAGTTACTATCATTCGGAAATGTAAAAATCGTTACAAATAATAAAGAAATTCTGTACATTTTAAGTATTCCAATCACTCAAAATGATATCTGCAAAATGTATTTAGCAAAACCAGTAAAAATTGGTCATTTAATTGATAGAATTGAATTTGATAAAATTTTGAATTGTAATAATGTTTTATTTGCTATTAAAGATAAATGCAAAAATTATAATGATCTAACCATATGTAATAGAGATAAATTAATAAAATTAAGAGATGATTATTGTATAACAAATCTATTTAAGAACAAGATAGGGAACTGCACCCAGGTAAACAACGAACACATACCCACCGTAGAGGAAATCGGAAGTGATATTCTATTATTAAATCAATATAACGGCAAAATCAGCGTGAACAATGAAGAAATAATTTTAAATGGAACTTATCTACTTAAATATTACAATACAACAATAATAATCGATGATCGTGAATATTTCTCCAAAGAAGTAAGCGGCAGCAAACCTCTCCCAGCCTCTCTACAACCAAAAGCAGCAAACGCAAAAACAGAAGAAGTCCTATCCCTACAACGACTCCATAAGATCAATATGGGAAATTTTGAGAGATTGGAACTATTGGAAACCAAGAATAACCTGCTGATAACTTCAAGTACAATTACCATAATTTCAGCCCTAGTCATCACCATTTGGTTAACAACGAAGAAGATATTAAAACGGAAAAAAGAGAGGTCAGAAACAGAAACAATTTCATTAGAACAAATAGAAAAGGTACAAGAGACAGAGAGGAAACCCGAGAAAAAAAAACCAAGCATTTACGACCTACACACGTTCTAGGCAATCGGGACGATTGCATTTGAGGAGGGAGGAGTTAACACGAGAAACATTTAAAATAACAAAATAAAAAAGAAATTCACACGTTCACAAAGCTGACGTCGCGTCTGCGATATTTGAGACACATTCCGCAACGCAGCTGATTCACATGCTGACACAACGTCAGCGACGTACACGAGCAAGCCGATTAAGGTGGTGTGAGATTGAAAGTAAGCAAAAACCTGCGCTTATTAATTAGGGTAAATTAAGTTTAAACTTTACTCTGTATTTTATCGTGAAACAATAAAGACGTTGTGTGTTCTAACAAAACACACAACAATAATTTTTTTAAAAGAAAAATATAACGTTTTCTTAATTTATATACATAAATCTAATTTCTTTACAAAAATTCGGTTTTTGAAAATCAAAAAATTTATTTATTTATACTTTTGTACATATTATGTATCCGTTTGTATGTACGTACACGGTTTTAACTGTGTAAAAAAATCATTTGATCTTGAGCCTGAATAATTGCTAACTCAAATCATTTAATGATAAAGTCAAAAATCAGACTTTTTGTTTATATATTTTTACTTAAAATATGAGACTTAAAAAAAAATAGCAATTTGTTTATGGTCACGATGGACATTCTTAAGATAAATTCAATCTTAAAACTAACTAAATGATAAGAAATTGTTTTGTACTTTTGTGTATATTAACAAAAGGAGGCCCTCTGCCCTTTATAGGATCAATATATATATATATATATATATATGGCGCGTTTCATGTCAAGTGATCCAACTGTTGAAAACGATGTCTTCCGATCGGAATGTAGTTTGCACAAAAATTAGGCCTATTGGATTGGATGGTAGTTTAGACACAATTTTTCAACAAGATCGGTCCAGAACTCTCTGAGTTAGAGGGGGACAAAATTTGACATTTTGGCCATCAGGTGTTTTTTCTCATCCATGTAACTTTTTACCCTGTTCTCAAAAAAGGGCCTTTTTGGCTCAAAAGAAAGCTTCCTTCCTTTCAGAGCTTTTTGGTCGCTTAGTGGGATGCGAATGGGATATCCACCAAAAAAAATATTTTGTAACTCAAGACAACGGTTTTTAAATTTTTAGCATATTCATAATTTTAATTTTTTTCCTATTAATGTGTAAGTGTTTCTAAAACCTTAAAAATATATCATGTACTGAGAAACAAGACAAATTAACCTTTCCGACGGTATGTAGAATACCTAACTAAAATTACATACCTTCGATATTGTAATACCCGAAGTATGTTTACCTCAGGAAAAAATCATTTTTTTTCTGCAGAAATGTTGAAAAAAAATTTTTTTTTTATTTGCTTTTTTGCCAATCTTTTCTTGGCGTTACTAGGTTCAGCTATTGATTAACTGATTCGCCAGAAGATTTACACGATTACCGCGAGGGCTTTAAATTGACTACGTGTCCTAATGCAACAACTTCTGGCCACTTAGTTGAATGTTCAAATTTCCCGGAAACCACATTCATCAAAGAGAATTTAATCAACTGTTTTGATCGCGAATGTATAGAGGAGGTCAAATTTGAATCTTCGATTCAGAGTTTTTGGAAGAAATGTGTACAGGATTGCTAAACTTGAAAATCTATGACTTTAAAGTCAAACAGCAATGGTGATTCTTCAAGGATTTAAAGATACATTTGAAGTCTGGTGCATTCGTTATTTCAAATGATTTCGCAGAAAACTATAAATATGTTCTTCAGGATGCCATACAAGCTTTCCACTTCAATAACGACCAAGCAACTATATTCAGAGTAACATAAAAGTGTGGCAATCATATCCCACGATTTAAAACAAGATACCGTTGCAGTTTATGAGTACCAGAAGATAATACTAAAAAATCTAAAATATAAATTTACAGTAGAGAAGGTATACTACGTTTCGGACGTAGCTTGTCAACATTTTAAAAACAAAAGTAGCTTCGCAAACCTTATAGCTCATAAAAAAGATTTTGGAATGCCAGCTGAGTAGCATTTTCATCATACTGCTCATGGTAAAGGAGCATGTGATGATATTGGAGCAAACCTGAGAAGAAATGCAGCGAAGTATAGCCTCCAGGCTCTCATCAGGATAGTATTTATATACGTGACTGCTTTATTCCATTGGGAGAAGAAATATTGTAAAGAAACTAAAATAGTTTTTAGTAGCAAAGGGGATCATGAGGAAACATTGAAAACACCGAAGGGCAGATTCGATGCTGCGATAACAATCGATGGCACCGTTCAATACCATGGTTTTATAGCGCTTGTCGATGGAAGACCCGTGTTTTCTGTCTCCATTCAATGCGATTTCATTCCAAAGCCAAAAAAAAGAAACCAGCAGTGAAATCAACAGCTGAACTTAGTAATGCCAAGAAAAGACTGGCAAAAAAGCAGCAACTAAAGGCGATAAATAAGTTTGATGAAAGACTGGGTATTTAAAAATTTACAAAACTTAAATACTTCATAAGCTACAATAAATTAAATAAACATAGTTATGTTATAAACGGATTTAATGTAATTAAGATTAACTTTTTTTATTTTTTTTATTTTTATTATTATTGTTATTATTATTAGTAGATAAGATATAGGAGAACCAGGAATTTTTCATTTTCGCCACCGTTAGATGGCGCTGTTTGGTTGAGGTCTATACTAACTAACTTGAGGACAAGACTATTGAAATTAGTTTGGTTGGTGTCTATACTAACTAACTGTTTGGTTGAGGTCTATAGCAGAACCAGGTTTATAGGAGAACCAGGAATTTTTCAATTTTTGCCCCGTTAGATGGCGCAAAGTTGAATAACTTTTTACTATAACATTGAATAACTTTTTACTTTGCTATGTGTAGCGAAGACAGATTAAATTACTTCTAATCAACTGAAAAATACTTTCTAAAATCTCCGTGCGCATGATACATAAAATGCATACATATAAAAATTTACCACACAATTGCAAGATTGCAACAAATCGACAGTTTGTAAACAATAAAACAAATAGAAACATACCAAAACACTTGAAACATTAGTGTTTTAACATGATCATAAAATCCTTATAAAAAGGCATAGTTTTGGAAAATGATAAGCCTGGTTAATAAATCATAAATAGATTTGATTAAAATTAAAATAAATAACAACACTTTTAAAAATACGTTACTTATTGGAAATTGGGTACCTTTTTCCTATGTTATGTGTAGTGAAGACAGATTAAATTATTGTTTATCATAACTACGGATAGATTAACCAAAATAATATTAAGGAAAAATAGTTTCATTTCGTTCAGTAGTCAACTACACGGGAAACTATTAATTACAAATTTTGATCGAAATAAAAAAATAACAAAAATTAATTAAAAATGGAAAACATGAATTTTTTTAAGTGCTCGCTCTGCACCATTTTCTATGAGGATGAATCAGAATTCCTCAAACACATGGAAAATAGTTTGGAGTGTATGGAAAACACTCCCAGCGTAGAATGTGTTTACTGCAGTAAATACATACCGGGTGTATCCAACTACGTAACACACACAACAAACTGTCTCATTGAAAATGAGATAGAGCGAATCTCTACTCATAATGTTTCTTCATTTGATACTCCTGATGATTCTTCATATAAAAATTCATATGATATGCTGTTCCTTAGCGGAGAATTGATTGATGAAATACCCACCAACCAAATGGGTTTCTTGAATATAGAGGATTGGATTCCTGAGACACCTGAAACACCACCACCACCTCAAATCACATATAATTTATGGGACTCACAAGATGACTTATCTGATGACTTATTATTAGTACAAGCCTACCGCCAAAATGAAAGTTTGATAAACAATATATATAGAAATTCTATATAAAAATATTAATAAATTTTAATTTTTTGAAAATAAAGAAAACAAATAAAAGTCAAAATTTAAAATCCATTTTGTTTTATTTAATATGTAGATATATCGATAACTTATCTTTTACAGCGAGAAATATTTTTTACATTGTTGAACTACTTTTTTATCATTAAAATTATAATCAGTTTTTCTAAATTGACTTAAAAATAGTTTCAAACGTTTTTGCTGTGATTTATATAAACTATAAAGTAAGCAATAATGACCACAAATCTTTGAAAAATATCCCTGTAGTTGCTGTTTATTGATTTTAAAGTTGTTGCTGTTATTTTCTAAAAATGTTAGAAATTCTAAATTTAAGGGCTGTTGTCCATAAGAATCAAAAAACTCAGCATTATTATAAACGTCAAAATAAAATGCAATCCAATGCTGTCCTGTTTTGTATGATGGATCTGTATTGGCAATAAAGATAGCTGGACGCTTAGGTATACGCTTTGGAAGTTTATCTGAAGCAAAAACACCTTGGAAATACTTTCGGGTAGCTTTGTTTTTTAAAAGCGCTTTTTCAATCTGTATGGTATTCATTTTTATAAAGTTATTTTAACGTTTCTATTTTTATCAATTTCAATCATAGAATCATATTCACAATAAACAAGACATGTCACTGGTTCCAACAAAGCTCGTGTGAATTTTCCTTCAATGCGTACATTTCCTTGCTTTAAAATCTTTGCACATAAATCATTATTAGAATGATCAGGTGAAAGATCAAACCCCAAAATGAATGAACCATTATCAAATGATTGTTTATTTATATGAATTCCTCTATCGGAATTCTTTATTCCAATAGCATTAAATAACATATTGTATGCTCTCGTACTTCTATGGGTTACACCGGAATAATCAAATTCTAATGCTTGTGATGGAATTTGAATACCATTTACTGACAAATTTAGTGTTTGTAAATAAAAATGTTTAAACTCAAATGGATCCATTTTTATATTCCCTGAGTATGCAACATTTCCAACCATACAAAATGCTAAAAATGTAGGTAATTGACCAATTACTACATTATCAATAGATAAACTATGATTTCCAGGATACATGGTAAACGATTTAATTTCAGTTCTATTTAATGGATATATGGCTGGTTTTTCCTGCAACATTTTATGGTGAGCTAGTAATATCCCCGGATTAACAGTAATGTGATTCATATATAATTGAGCCTCCAAAATTTTCAATTCAGCACCAGTTGATTCGAGATCCATCATATAAAATGATGATTTCTCCAAATTAAATACAATACGTAAATCTACATTATTTAAAAGTAATTTAGGCTGACTAAAGATATCACCATGAACTCGTCCAATTAACTCAACTTTATTACTTCGTGCAAATAACTTGTTAATTTGTTTTTGTCCTTTTCGAAGTTCACCATCGATATAATAGTCAGGATACCATCCAGATGATGTTAGATGAGTTCGACTAGCATCACTTCCATAATTAAGTAATGTTTGTATATAAGTCTTATAGTGATAGTTATTATCGCTATGGGATACGGGAACATTATTCAGATAGACAGAAACACTTCGAAACAGAGAATGTAGAATATTATTTACAACTCCAATTCAATCGTCTGTAATATCTGAGTTATCCTTTGCTTTGAGTTGAATTACTAATCTTAGGTATACGCTAGACAAATCACGATATGTATCTCCATTACCGAGACACACAAATTCTATAGAGCTGGGGTTGTCCAAAGTTGCGATAGGATTGTAGGATACTTCTTCGGTGTTTAAAATACTAGTTTGAATGGGATGTGGTTCAAATAAATCCAATTCACTTTTCATACATTCTATATGTTTTGACATGTTCATTTTGAAAATATGTCTTTAATATTTATATTGGTGTTTTTCTTCTTTTTCTTCCTTATGCGCTTCACTTTAGAATGTTTGAGAGACTGACGATTTCTTTTTTTATTTCGACGTTTTATACGTCTCTTGCCTGAACCTCGTTGGAACTTGGAATATATTTTTTTGACAGCTTTCTCTGATAAGTTATTTAACGCAATTTTTCCTTGTTCATCCAAAATATTTCGTAAAGGCTTGCGACCGAAGTCATTTAATATAGCTTTACTGGTATCAATTGCTTGATTTTTAATTGTATTTACTCCAGAAAAAATTAAAGGTTTTAATGTTCTAAATAGTGATGAAAAAAATGAACCGATTCCGCGACCATGCTGCAAAACTCGTGGAGTCACATATAATGTTCCGATATGACTTATTCCACCGCCCTGCTGCCTTGAGTAGTATGCATTATATACTTGATCCATCACGATGATTTATCAATCTGACAACATTTTACAAAACTCTCTACATTTATAGTGTTTTAATTTTTTTAAAGTGTAATGTTATAAAATTCGGTGTTGTTGAGGATTCGAAATTGTATTGAGTTCCATCTTAGTTATGAGTATTGAAATATCGTTAATTATTGATATTTCTAAAGGATAGTATTCCACATTATGAAAATCATAGCAAACGCTATGTCCCTTATATGGTAATACTCGAAGACATCTTATATTTTTGTTTCCAATACATCTCGGTTTTATAATATCACTATAGATAAATAAAATTGTTGGTTCCTCGGCGGATCCATCATTTAAATATAATTCAGTTACTCCAACTTCCCAATCCTCTTTTGAAGTTATTGCAGGTAAATTAACCAAATTCGTAAATGCGGAAAGAACATTATCTTCATAAACCATTAAAGAGTTATTACTTAATAATGTTACATAAAAATTGTTTGGTATGTTCATGGTTAAAAGAATCTAATATGAATAAAACACATTTTTTATTTGTTTAATCTTTTATTAAAATTTTCTTAATAAAGTGATTTCCATTTTATCCAACTTTCCCCCTTTTGAACAGATCTGGTATCGTATGGATGTTTTATTTTGGGTTTCCCCTTTGATTTAGGCCTTGTATCTTTATGTGGAGTTTCTGTTGTCGTTTCATCAAATAACAATTTCTTTTTAGATTTAACACTTGTATTTTTTTCTTCTGATGTTTCTGTTTTTTTCTTTTTTAAGTACGGATAATCTTTATCTTCTAATTTACGTTTGGAAATATTTAGGTATTTTTCATCTAAATCGTTATCTTTAAAAAATTTTAATTCGTTTTGATTTATTTTTAATTTAGGTGTAGAGTTAGAAAATTTTTCAGGGGTTTCAAACTTATCATAGTTTTCAGTTACTTCAAAATTCTTTTCCAAATTTTTATTCATCATTGGATCAGTATTATTAATAACAAGATTTTCGTTTTCTTTCACAACTGATTTATGATTATCCGTTAATGGTTTGACGGGATTAATTTTTCTTTTTATAAACATATTTAATTCTTGTTTGATTTTAATCCATTTGTTGAAGTCTGATATTGACTCATCATTTAGGTATGGTATTAGTTTTCTGGTAATAAATTCAGAAGATAATTGATCTTCTAACATTACATAATAAGTATTTGGATGTAGTAATATAACTTTATTAAATTTTCCTTTATTAGACATTTTCTATTAATTTTCCAATAAAGCCTCCCAACAGTGACGATAGCAATACAGGTAAAAATCCACCTTTTTGAATTAGTACCTTCCTTTTTGACTTTACAGATCCATTTGATTTTGAAATGATTCGAAGTTCTTTTTTATATCTATTTAAAATTGTATGATCTTTAGGTTTAAGTTTATTATTTCCATTTAGGGTATTGAATATTATTTCAATTATAGTTTTTATAAAATCATCGTCAACATTTTCAAGTATTGCTTTCCGTAGTTTTCCGTTATTCGTCTTGAGAACATACAACATATGCTTGTTTTCCTTCAATCGTTTTAAGTTCTTTTTTAATACCATTTTCAGTATCACAATAGCAGAAACAAAAATTTGGATTGAAGATATTTGTTCTGTATCTTAATAGATCGTTTATACTTTGAGTAAGGTCAATCAATAAGTAACCATGAGGTTTGTTAGTAACTTCTTTATATATTCTCATTAATTCTACTGAATTTCCGGGTTCAATTTGTCTTGCTAAATGCTGAAACTGTAATGTATCCCTTGGATTTTTAAATACAACAATATATTTTGAGTTCAACGAAATGTCTCTTGTATGAGACGATTTATGAAAAATATTTTGAGTTACAACAATAACGGAGAAATTTCTGTGATGAGACCCTTTTGTGAAAAGCTCACACACATTCTTATTAAATGCGCCCATCATTAAATCATCTAAAATAAGTAAAACTGGTTCATGTAAATCATTGTCCAAATCATTTGGTATCCCATTATAATATTCTATGTTATTAAAATTTGGTTTGGCATTTTCTTCTCCGTAGCACCAAATAATTCTGGTAATTGGTGAACTTATTAAAAATTGCTTGCAACTTATAAGATTTTTTAAAAAGGTGGTTTTTCCAGATCCTGAAGGTCCACTAATCAGCATTGTGAATGGATGCGTGAACTGATAAAACATCTTGTAGTATTAAATGTTGAATACGAAATGAAAAACATATTTATAGTTTTAAACTTTTATTTGGTCTTATATACATTTATCTAAATTAAAATGTCGTATATGTATATTTTTCTATTAGATTGATTACAGAATGCTTTCTAAAGCTATATACAATGCATTTGCAAGTATCAGGTCCTTCCAAACAAGTATCTTCAGACCAAGGACAATCATTAAAATGCTCACCATGCACAGTTTCCAATAGTACTTTATTTTCATAGATATCAAGAAGATTTATAAAATTGAGTATAAAGTTCATATCATCCAAACATATGATTCTATTAAAATCACGTAAAAAGGTTTCAATTTTTGCTCTCAGTGCCATGTTATTTCTTCTCTTTACTAGCTTATACTAAAAACACCTTTTATATATATATAAATATACTATATATGTTGAGGGTTCTATCGTGAACTATTCAAATATGAACATAGTTCATATAATTTAGCCTGCGTTACACACACACACACACACAGTGATATTTCTAAGAATATTTGTAATTATGTATTTTTAATTATAAGAAATCCCTAATTGATTGGAATTACGTACATATGTATTATCTTAGGATGTTTTTACTACTGTTTTTCTAAGATAATATAACACATTGGGGGGAATTCATAATATCACTAAAAGTTTTGCTTGTGTGTAGACGCAAGTGTAGTTATTAGTTCTAGATAAGGCTTAAGATTTTTATATATAGTTATTAAGGTTTTATTTTCAATAAAGAAATTAGTATTGTACATTCACTCAACTATTCGAGTTGTTCTCCATAGATACAAACATTTAGTACCGTCAACATCAAGCTTACTGGTTCTCCTATATTCACCCAAAAAATAAAAAATAAAAATTAAAAATGGAAAATTTAATTAAAATCGAGTGCTCCGATTGCGGAATTGTTGTTGAAGGAGTAGCAAATTTGGAGCTACACCTTCTACAAAAATGCGTCGGTAAAACTAAAAGACGTGGTATTTTTAACATCAATCCAATGCCAAAAAAAGTAAAAGTTAGTGTACCAGAAATATTTTGTCAAGTATGCAAAAAAAATATCCTTGAAAATAAGTATAAAATTCATTTGAGGACAAATGTGCATAAGGATAATTCCGAAAGATTTTTGAAGGAAAACATTTTCGAAATTATTTTAAAAAATCCAATGGTTGTAAAACAATATCGGATTTATAGTAATTTGAAAAACGAAATTGAAATTAAAAAATTTTTGCTTGATACAAAAATATTCGTAAAAGAACTTATAATTGAAAGGTTAATAGAATTTGACTTCATAAAATTGAATATGGTGCTATTTGGACTGTACGTGAAAAATTCAACCGAAGGAGAACCAATATCATCATTAAAACATTTTGCAACTTCATTCAATAGTATAAGAAATATTGATGAAATTGATGAAGTAATTGGAGATTTTAATAATGAGTTGGAAAGACAAGCGAGTGAGTTCCAGGAGAGAGATAGCGGATGGGCAATCGACCATTTCAAATATATCGAGATGACTGTATGCAAATTGGAGAGTATTCCGATTGGGAATTACATACCGGTGCCAAAAGCAATAGCAGCAAAAAAAGCTGTCATAAACGTAAGAAATAGTGATTCTTTCTGCTTTAAATGGTGCGTTTTAGCCGCAATAGCATTAAAGAAGGACAATTGGAGTGCTTCCGATAAAAAAAAATTATGTGATACCAAATATTATAAAATTAATGATATAAGTTCCAATAAAATTAAATTTCGGGGAATAACTCTAGACTTTTCGAATATGTCATTTCCAGTTTTATTGCCGGCACTTAAAATATTTGAACAAAATAACCCAAACTTCAGCATCAACATTTATGAATTAAAGAAAGCAAATAATAAGTTTAAAGTTGTGGGTCCTGCAAGACAATCCAAAACTGTTAAAGAGTACCATATTAATTTGCTGACTTTAGTAAATAATGGTAACTATCATTACTCTCTAATAAAAGATATGCAGAGATTGGTGAAAACGCAATTTGTAAATTCTAATACTCCCGGACAATTTTGTGACTTATGTCAAAATTTTTATTTCAATAACTCCGTGCGCCACAAAACGGAATGTTCAAAAGTAACAACAACATACCCAAAGCAAGGTTCAATGCTTTCATTCACATACTTCGAAAGAAAGATTTCTCCGCCAGTTGTGGTGTATGCTGATATGGAATCTGTACTTTTACCTGTATACAACAAAACAAGAGGGAAAGGAACTACAGTAATTCAAAACCACAAAGCGTGTGCAGTAGCATACTATATGAAACATACGTATAATGGCGAATTAGATGAATATTATTCATTTGAAGGTATGTTTTATTCAGTCTTAAATATTTATTCCGTATTAAGTTGTATACTCTTTTTCAGGAAAAACATGTGTACGAGAATTTTTGGATCATCTTTACAATAGAATGAATGCAGTATATGACATGTATTGGAAAACAGACGCACCACATATAGATGTTCCATTAACACCAGAAGCAGAATTAAATTGTTGTGCATGCAGTAATAAGATTAGCGGTGAGAAAGATAAGTTTTATAATTACTTTAGTGGGATTCTTATGGGATATATACATAGTTATTGTAAAAATAAGTTCAAGTTTATCGTACCTTTTGTACCAATTTTCTTTCATAATTTAAGTAGGTACGATATCCATCTTTTTATTACAGAATTAGGTAGTAATCTTTCAGTTATACCATGCAATAAGGAGCTATATATTTCAATGACCAAAAAATTTTTAGACGGGAATAAAATAAAATACACATTAAATTTTATAGATTCGAACAGGTTTTTAAATTCCAGTATAGAAAAATTGGCAAGCTACTTAAATAAAGAAGATTTTAAGATACTCAAAAAGAAATACCCTAAACAAGAACATTTCGAAGTTATGAATAGAAAAGGTGTTTTCCCGTATGACTATGTTGATAGTTTTGAAAAACTGAATGAGCAGTCTTTACCCAACAGAGAGCATTTTTCTAATCATTTAGATGACAGGGAGTGTTCTGAGGAAGACTATACTTTTGCTAACATGGTTTGGAATATATTTCAATGTCGTACTCTTAAAGACTACATGTTGTTGTATCTTAAGAGCGATGTTTTTATTTTGTCGGATATTTTTGAGAATTTTAGATCAGTTTCTAAGAAAATTTACGGTTTAGATCCATATAACTATGTTACCGCTCCTTCTTTGTCATGGGATGCTATGCTCAAATATACAAGTGTTAAAATGGAATTAATAAGTGATCCTGAAATACATTCATTCCTCAAAACTTCCATTCGAGGAGGAATTACGCAGTGCACTTATAGACTTTCGAAGGCTAACAATAAGTACATGAATGAATATGATTCTGCTAAAGACGAAAATTACTTAGCATATATAGATGCTAATAACTTGTATGGTTGGGCCATGTCACAAAAACTCCCCATTTCAGATTTTTCGTTTTTATCTCATGACGAAGTTGAAAATTTCAAAGTAAGCGAATTTAGTGATGAATCTACTTACGGATATATTCTAGAAGTTGATCTTGAATATCCCAACTTAATTCATAATTCTCATAACTATCTTCCATTTTGTGCGCAAAATAAAATACCACCTGGAGGAAAACTCCCCAAATTATTAGCTGATCTCACTGATAAAAAAGATTATAAAATTCATATAAAGAACCTACAATTGTGTTTAGAACAGGGATTAATACTTGTAAAGATTAATAAAATTTTAAAATTCAAACAAAGTTTTTGGTTGGAACCCTATATAAGCTTAAACACAAATCACCGTAAAACATCAAAAAATGAATTTGAAAAGAATTTTTTTAAATTAATGAATAATGCTGTATACGGTAAAACGATGGAAAATGTAGAAAAGCGTCGTGATGTGAGATTAGTTACTAATTATGACAATCGCAGAAATTCCGAAGGGTGTAGAGCTCTTATAGCTAAACCCAACTTTTCTGGTATAGACGTATTTGATAATCGACTGTATGGTATAGAATTGAACAAATTAGAGGTACATCATGACAAGCCAATATACATAGGTGTAACAGTATTAGAACTATCAAAATATTTAATGTATGATTTTTATTACAATTTTTTGGTTAAAGAAGATAAAAATCTGAAATGTATCTACATGGACACTGATTCATTCATTATATCCTCCAAAAAAGACATTTACGAAATTATTAAAAACAATAGTGATAAATTTGACACTTCAGAATATAAACCCGAAAATGTTTATGGGATTAGGTCTTTGAACAAAAAAGTTCTGGGCTTAATGAAAGACGAAAATTCAGGTAAAATTATGAGAGAATTTGCAGGTCTGAAAGCAAAAGCATACGCTTACACGGTAGGAGATCATGAAAATTACACCAAAACTATTAAAAAAGTAAAAGGAGTAAAAAAATCAGTTGTTAAAAAATTAGAACTCCGTAATTATCAAGAATCTATAATAGAGAGAAAAACATTTTATGGTGAACAAAGGGTTATTCGCAGTAGATCCCATAAATTATATACGGAAATTGTAAATAAAATAAGTTTAAACTATAAGGATGATAAGAGATATGTTTTACCTAATAATGTGGATACATTAGCTTGGGGGCATTATAAAATAAGTGATGTAGTTTTGTAAGTTTTATTTTATTTCCAACAAAATATTGTACTATTTATTTAAATAAAAATAAAAACAAAAAACATTGAAACAATTTGTTTTATTTCATATATAATTTATTTATTCTTTTTTGAACATTGCCATTTATTAACTTTATTGTCTTCCACTTTTTTCTTACATCTATCTTCATTGTGATCGTTGCTACCACAGTAGTTACAATATTTCAGTTTTTCATACTTAACTTCAGAATTTTTAAAAATGCGATCCATTTAGCTTAATACAGTTGTATGGTACCTTCTTAAATGATTTTATTCAATTAAAATTAATTTAACAACATATTCTCCTTTTATACTTCTCAATACTATATGTTATTTTAATAATTTATTTTTATTTATCCAAGAGTTATGAGATTCATCAAAACCTAACCATTTGACAAAGAGTTTCTTTCCCCTTCTTTTTAAAACTTTTTCAATCAGAAAATCATCTTTGTTTTTAACCTTTTGTAGTTCATATTCATAAAATGACCCTAGTATTATATCATTTCTATAATCTTTAATTAAATATGTCACAGGATTGGTAATATTTACTTTATCTATAGTAAAAACTTCTGTTGACCAATTTGGTTCATAGCCCTTAAAAAAAATTCCCTTGTATTTGCTGATTCTGACATGATCACCTTTTTTAAACTTATGACGCGGGAATGATTTTGGAAAATTATAAACTGTGTGTAACAAATGAATTTGATTAGATTTATTAACTTCAGACGGTCTCCTTTTAATTGTACGGTGATAGGTGTTATTGTATTGTGAAACTAAACTGTCAATATCATCAACCCACTTGTAGTTTCCTCTCATACTAAACATTTTCCACATTAATGTTTTTAAAGTTCTATTAAAACGTTCACATATTGATGCTTTTAAATGGGTATATGTATGATAATGGTTAATATGATTTGTTTTCATTAATAATTTAAAATCTTTATTGAAAAATTCTTTCCCTTGATCAGATTGTATATTTTTTGGTTTTGTTTTTAATCGTTTAAACATTTTAACCATGGCAGTAACAATTTCTAAAGATTTTTTTGATTTAACTGGATATGCAAAAGCATATTTTGAAAAAGTATCTATCCCAGTTAAAAGATACTTATACCCATTATTCATTTTAGCAAATGGAATCATTTCTACTAGATCTATTTGCCATGTATCATTATAGCCCTTTTGTATGAATCTACGTCTAACAAAATTTTTTCTTACTGACTTATGAATTTCATTAACAACTTGCTGTTTACTCATCTTTATTTATTACTTATTTTTAGTTCTTAATAATAACTTATGTATTTTAATATCCGATTTTATTTTGTCAGGCATTTTTTTACTAATTTCAAAACATAGCCGCATCAAGTCCACTTGCACATCTTTATCGTATGATTGTTCAAGATCCGATAATTGAATACTGATTTTATTGAGTTCTGCACATCTGGGTATGAAATAGGTGCGATAAAAATGAGATATTTGTTTCTGTAATATTGTATTCCAACACAGAAATGACGTCAAAAAAATTCCAACTCGAATAATATTTCTCCAAGATTCACCATCAATTTTGATCTTATGACCATTTTGTGATATAACTAATACACAATGTCCGCCTCTTTTGAATTTAAATTCACAACAAATTCTGCATAATGTTGGATGATCCAATTCTTCATATAGATCGATAAATTCGTACTGATCAAGTCTCATCTGAATATATTCCTTATATGCCATCAGATGAATCCATTCATCTCTAGTAAAGCCAACAGCATTTGTTTTATTGCTATGAATCCAGAGGAGAGGTTGAAAATTATTTTTTGTAGAAAATCCACACCTTAATTTTAATTTTAAATTCAGTAAGTACTCCAGATGATAGATAAGTGTATAATCTTGTTTCCTTTTAGATAGTTTTGGTTTTTCTATTTCACAATAAGTATGATCCATTTCAACTGAGGAGATATACTAAACTAAGTTGCCCAAAAAATATAAACTGGTATATAAGAATTAACAATTTTAACAAAATTAACAGATAAGGTGTAGCATTAGTTAATTTTCAATATTGTTATGGAAATCAGGGTACTATATTTACAAAAGAGCTTGCATTTATGGGCGGAGCTAAAAAATTCTGAAGTAAAAGAGCATTCTTCAGAGCACAAGTTCCATGGTTGTGAAAACTGCAACGGATGCAATCTGGATATTCTCTTTCGAGACGCTTTAAATTGTGGTAACATATATTTTCAATATTGAATATATTTTTCTGCAACATCTCCTCAAGCCACTTTTTCTTTTCCAAACCCTTGACATAAACGCGAAAATTGATATTTGCGTTAATGAATTTACATACACTCTCAAGTGATACATTTCCGTCTTCCCACTGTAGATGATGGTGATTTTTAGTCAACCATTTTGCTTGTTTCTGCTTTTCTGGTAATAAATATTTAAATTCAAAGGGTGGCTTTATGATGAAATTATAATACTCTTTAGTATTGAAGACCATAGCAATTTCTTTTGGTATGAAATTATTTGAATTTCCCCTAAATCCTTGCAAATCAACAAAAACTATTGGAAAATTTTCCATTCTTCAAACTATTTTTATGTATTTGAAATTTTCTATGGAGAAACAACTCGAATAGTTGAATGAATGTACAATACTAATTTCTTAATTGAAAATAAAACCTTAAGAACTAAACACATTCTACGCTGGGAGTGTTTTAAATAAAACAAAATGGATTTTAAATTTTGACTTTTATTTGTTTTCTTTATTTTCTTTTTGGCTCACAAACTCAAGAATAGCTCTATTATATTTGGATTCATCTCTACCACGATATATTATTTGTTCAATTTTATTGTCAGTCAGTTTTTTGAATGGGTTCTTCATAGGAAACAGCTCGCTGAGGCGTTTAGGTAAAAATATCCATAGGAAATTACCATCTTCATCTAACAAATTTAAAGTCATTTTAGAACCAATTTGCGTATCCTTTAATTTGCATCCAGTTATTGTATATGGATATCCGATTTTTAAATTAGCCACTCTTGTAAAGCCTTCTCCAGAATTGTTTCTCGAGTTGTTTAATGCGTTTAAAAAATCCATTTATTTTTAGGTGTTGAACTGCTTCAATCAAACTTACTAATGATTCTAGTAAATCAATCGTAAGAAGTTCTGTAATTTATACTCCAAAATTTAATAAATTCAACAACAACAAAATATTTTTTTATATAAATATTTATTAAAAAGAGATGGATATATAAACTTAAATTTATAATCTTATATCTAAAAATTAAAATGTGATTTGAGGTGGTGTTGGTGTCTCAGGAATCCAATCCTCTGTAAAATTATATGTGATTTGAGGTGGTGGTGGTGACTCAGGTGTCTCAGGAATCCACTCCTCTGTATTCCAGAAACCCATTTGGTTGTTGGGTATTTCATCCATCAATTCTCCGCTAAGGAACAGCACATCATATGAATATTCAAATGAAGAAACATTATGAGTAGAGATTCGCTCTATCTCATTTTCAATGAGACAGTTTGTTGTGTGTATTACGTAGTTGGATACACCCGGTATGTATTTACTGCAGTAAACACATTCTACGCTGGGAGTGTTTTCCATACACTCCAAACTATTTTCCATGTGTTTGAGGAATTCTGATTCATCCTCATAGAAAATGGTGCAGAGCGAGCACTTAAAAAAATTCATGTTTTCCATTTTTAATTAATTTTTGTTATTTTTTTATTTCGATCAAAATTTGTAATTAATAGTTTCCCGTGTAGTTGACTACTGAACGAAATGAAACTATTTTTCCTTAATATTATTTTGGTTAATCTATCCGTAGTTATGATAAACAATAATTTAATCTGTCTTCACTACACATAACATAGGAAAAAGGTACCCAATTTCCAATAAGTAACGTATTTTTAAAAGTGTTGTTATTTATTTTAATTTTAATCAAATCTATTTATGATTTATTAACCAGGCTTATCATTTTCCAAAACTATGCCTTTTTATAAGGATTTTATGATCATGTTAAAACACTAATGTTTATCTAGATTTTTGTTATATACATAAAAATTTTCAAACATGTGTACTGGATAAGTGACCACATTTATGTTTCTATTGGTTTTATTGTTTACAAACTGTCGATTTGTTTCAATCATGTTTAGTTTTGATTCAAGTGTTTTGGTATGTTTCTATTTGTTTTATTGTTTACAAACTGTCGATTTGTTGCAATCTTGCAATTGTGTGGTAAATTTTTATATGTATGCATTTTATGTATCATGCGCACGGAGATTTTAGAAAGTATTTTTCAGTTGATTAGAAGTAATTTAATCTGTCTTCGCTACACATAGCAAAGTAAAAAGTTATTCAATGTTATAGTAAAAAGTTATTCAACTTTGCGCCATCTAACGGGGCAAAAATTGAAAAATTCCTGGTTCTCCTATAAACCTGGTTCTGCTATAGACCTCAACCAAACAGTTAGTTAGTATAGACACCAACCAAACTAATTTCAATAGTCTTGTCCTCAAGTTAGTTAGTATAGACACCAACCAAACTAATTTCAATAGTCTTGTCCTCAAGTTAGTTAGTATAGACCTTGATTAGAAGTAATTTAATCTGTCTTCGCTACACATAGCAAAGTAAAAAGTTATTCAATGTTATAGTAAAAAGTTATTCAACTTTGCGCCATCTAACGGGGCAAAAATTGAAAAATTCCTGGTTCTCCTATAAACCTGGTTCTGCTATAGACCTCAACCAAACAGTTAGTTAGTATAGACACCAACCAAACTAATTTCAATAGTCTTGTCCACAAGTTAGTTAGTATAGACCTCAACCAAACAGCGCCATCTAACGGTGGCGAAAATGAAAATTTCCTGGTTCTCCTATATCTTATCTACTAAAATTTTTTTCGGGCAAGCCCCTAGCGGGTCTTGCCCTCAAGTTAGTTAGTGTAGACACCAACCAAACTAATTTCAATAGTCTTGTCCTCAAGTTAGTTAGTATAGACCTCAACCAAACAGCGCCATCTAACGGTGGCGAAAATGAAAATTTCCTGGTTCTCCTATATCTTATCTACTACTAAG
>CAVMKG010000153.1:25000-46114 GCA_963682025.1 Cordilura impudica | reverse complement strand
ATTTTTAATTTTTAATTTTAATTTTTAATTTTTAATTTTTAATTTTTAATTTTTAATTTTTAATTTTTAATTTTTAATTTTTAATTTTTAATTTTTAATTTTAATTTTTAATTTTTAATTTTTAATTTTTAATTTTTAATTTTTAATTTTTAATTTTTAATTTTTAATTTTAATTTTTAATTTTTAATTTTTAATTTTTAATTTTTAATTTTTAATTTTTAATTTTTAATTTTTAATTTTTAATTTTAATTTTTAATTTTTAATTTTAATTTTAAATTTTAATTTTTAATTTTGAATTTTGAATTTTTAATTTTTAATTTTTAATTTTTAGTTTTTAATTTTTCATTTTTAATTTTTAATTTTTAATTTTTAATTTTTAATTTTTAATTTTAATTTTTAATTTTTAATTTTTAATTTTTAAATTTTAATTTTAAATTTTAATTTTTTATTTTTAATTTTTAATTTTTAATTTTTAATTTTTAATTTTTAATTTTTAATTTTTAATTTTTAATTTTTAATTTTTAATTTTTAATTTTTAATTTTTAATTTTTAATTTTTAATTTTTATTTTTTTTTAATTTTTAATTTTCAATGTTTAATTTTCAATTTTTAATTTTTAATTTTTAATTTTTAATTTTTAATTTTTAATTTTTAATTTATAATTTTTAATTTTTAATTTTTAATTTTTAATTTTTAATTTTTAATTTTTAATTTTTAATTTTTAATTTTGAATTTTTAATATTTAATTTTTAATTTTTAATTTTTGATTTTTATTTTTTAATTTTTAATTTTAATTTTTAATTTTTAATTTTTAATTTTTAATTTTTAATTTGTAATTTTTAATTTTTAATTTTTAATTTTTAATTTTTAATTTTTAATTTTTAATTTTGAATTTTAATTTTAAATTTTTAATTTTTAATTTTCCATTTTTAATTTTTAGTTTTTAATTTTTAATTTTTAATTTAAATTTTTAATTTTTAATTTTTAAATTTTAATTTTAAATTTTTAATTTCTAATCTTTAATTTTTAATATTTAATTTTTGATTTTTATTTCTTAATTTTTAAGTTTTAAGTTTTAATTTATAATTTTTACTTTTTAATTTTTAATTTTTGATTTTTAATTTGTAATTTTTAATTTTTAATTTTTAATTTTTAATTTTTAATTTTTAATTTTTAATTTTTAATTTTTAATTTTTAAATTTTAATATTTAATTTTTAATTTTTAATTTTTAATTTTTAATTTTAAATTTTTAATTTTTAATTTTTAATTTTTAATTTTTAAATTTTAATTTTAAATTTTTAATTTCTTATCTTTAATTTTTAATATTTAATTTTTGATTTTTATTTCTTAATTTTTAATTTTTAAGTTTTAATTTATAATTTTTACTTTTTAATTTTTAATTTTTAATTTTTGATTTTTAATTTTTAATTTTTAATTTTTAATTTTGAATTTTTAATTTTTAATTTTTAGTTTTAGTTTTTAATTTTGAATTTTTAATTTTTTATTTTTTATTTTTTATTTTTAAATTTCAATGTTTAATTTTTAATTTTTAATTTTTATTTTTAATTTTTAATTTTTAATTTTTAATTTTTAATTTATAATTTTTAATTTTTAATTTTTAATTTTTAATTTTTAATTTTTAATTTTTAATTTTTAATTTTTAATTTTTAATTATTAATTTTTAATTTTTAATTTTTAATTTTTAATTTTTAATTTTTAATTTTTAATGTTTAATTTTTAATTTTTAATTTTTAATTTTTAATTTTTAATTTTTAATTTTTAATTTTTAGTTTTTAATTTTTAATTTTTAATTTTTAATTTTAAATTTTTAATTTTTAATTTTTAAATTTAAATTTTTAATTTTTATTTTAATTTTTAATTTTTAATTTTTAGTTTTTAATTTTTAATTTTTAATTTTTAATTTTTAATTTTTAATTTTTAATTTTTAATTTTTAATTTTTAATTTTCCATTTTTAATTTTTAGTTTTTAATTTTTAATTTTTAATTTTTAATTTTTAATTTTTAATTTTTAATTTTTAATTTTTAATTTTTAATTTTTAATTTTTAATTTTTAATTTTTAATTTTTAATTTTTAATTTTTAATTTTTAAATTTTAATTTTTTATTTTTAATTTTTAATTTTTAATTTTTAGTTTTTAATTTTAAATTTTTAATTTTTAATTTTTAATTTTTAATTTTTAATTTTTAATTTTTAATTTTTAATTTTTAATTTTCAATGTTTAATTTTTAATTTTTAATTTTTAATTTTTAATTTTTAATTTTTAATTTTTAATTTTTAATTTTTAATTTTTAATTTTTAATTTTTAATTTTTAATTTTTAATTTTTAATTTTTAATTTTTAATTTTTAATTTTTAATTTTTAATTTTTAATTTTTAATTTTTAATTTATAATTTTTAATTTTTAATTTTTAATTTTTAATTTTTAATTTTTAATATTTAATTTTTAATTTTTGATTTTTATTTTTTAATTTTTAATTTTTAATTTTTAATTTTTAATTTTTAATTTTTAATTTTTAATTTTTAATTTTTAATTTTTAATTTTTAATTTTTAATTTTTAATTTTTAATTTTTAATTTTTAATTTTTAATTTTTAATTTTTAATTTTTAATTTTTAATTTTTAATTTTTAATTTTTAATTTTTAATTTTGAATTTTTAATTTTTAATTTTTAATTTTTAATTTTTAATTTTCCATTTTTAATTTTTAGTTTTTAATTTTTAATTTTTAATTTTTAATTTTTAATTTTTAATTTTTAATTTTTAATTTTTAATTTTTAATTTTAAATTTTTAATTTTTAATTTTTAATTTTTAAATTTTAATTTTAAATTTTTAATTTCTAATCTTTAATTTTTAATATTTAATTTTTGATTTTTATTTCTTAATTTTTAAGTTTTAAATTTTAATTTTTAATTTTTAATTTTTAATTTTTAATTTTTAATTTTTTAATTTTTAGTTTTTAATTTTTAATTTTTAATTTTTAATTTTTAATTTTTAATTTTTAATTTTTAATTTTTAATTTTTAATTTTTAAATTTAAATTTTTAATTTTTATTTTTAGTTTTTTAATTTTTAGTTTTTAATTTTTAATTTTTAATTTTTAATTTTTAATTTTTAATTTTTAATTTTTAATTTTTAATTTTTAATTTTTCGTTTTTAATTTTTAATTTTTAATTTTTAATTTTTAATTTTTAATTTTTAATTTTTAATTTTTAATTTTTAAATTTAAATTTTTAATTTTTTATTTATAATTTTCATTTTTTAATTTTTAATTTTTAATTTTTAATATTTAATTTTTAATTTTTAATTTTTAATTTTTAATTTTTAATTTTTAATTTTTAATTTTTAATTTTTAATTTTTAATTTTTAATTTTTAATTTTTAAATTTTAATTTTTAATTTTTAATTTTTAATTTTTAATTTTTAACTTTAGTTTTTAATTTGGAATTTTTAATTTTTAATTTTTCATTTTTAATTTTTAATTTCTAATTTTTAATTTTTAATTTTTAATTTTTAATTTTTAATTTTTAATTTTTAATTTTTAAATTTTAATTTTTAATTTTTTATTTTTAATTTTTAATTTTTAATTTTTAATTTTTAATTTTTAATTTTTAATTTTTAATTTTTAATGTTTAATTTTTATTTTTTAATTTTTAATTTCTAATTTTTAATTTTTAATTTTTAATTTTTAATTTTTAATTTTTAATTTTTAATTTTTAATTTTTAATTTTTAATTTTTAATTTTTAATTTTTAATTTTTAATTTTTAATTTTTAATCTTTAATTTTTAATTTTTAATTTTT
The DNA here is from genome assembly GCA_963682025.1 of Cordilura impudica. Taxonomy (NCBI): domain Eukaryota; kingdom Metazoa; phylum Arthropoda; class Insecta; order Diptera; family Scathophagidae; genus Cordilura; species Cordilura impudica. The sequence continues at coordinate 42,298 of CAVMKG010000153.1, read as the reverse complement.
AATTTTTAATTTTTAATTTTTAATTTTTAATTTTTAATTTTTAATTTTTAATTTTTAATTTTTAATTTTTAATTTTTAATTTTTATTTTTTAATTTTTAATTTTTAATTTTTAATTTTTAACTTTTAATTTTTAATTTTTAATTTTTAATTTTTAATTTTTAATTTTTAATTTTTAATTTTTAATTTTTAATTTTTAATTTTTAATTTTTAATTTTTAATTTTTAATTTTTAATTTTTAATTTTTAATTTTTAATTTTTAATTTTTAATTTTTAATTTTTAATTTTTAATTTTTAAATTTTAATTTTTAATTTTTAATTTTTAATTTTTAATTTTTAATTTTTAATTTTTAATTTTTAATTTTTAATTTTAAATTTTAAATTTTTAATTTTTAATTTTTAAATTTAAATTTTTAATTTTTATTTTTAATTTTTAATTTTTAATTTTTAATTTTTAATTTTTAATTTTTAATTTTTAATTTTTAATTTTTAATTTTTAATTTTTAATTTTTAATTTTTAGTTTTTAATTTTTAATTTTTAATTTTAAATTTTAAATTTTTAATTTTTAATTTTTAAATTTAAATTTTTAATTTTTATTTTTAATTTTTAATTTTTAATTTTTAATTTTTAGTTTTTAATTTTTAATTTTTAATTTTTAATTTTTAATTTTTAATTTTTAATTTTTAATTTTTAATTTTTAATTTTTAATTTTTAATTTTTAATTTTTAATTTTTAATTTTTAATTTTTAATTTTCCATTTTTAATTTTTAGTTTTTAATTTTTAATTTTTAATTTTTAATTTTTAATTTTTAATTTTTAATTTTTAATTTTTAATTTTTAATTTTTAATTTTTAATTTTTAATTTTTAATTTTTAATTTTTAATTTTTAATATTTAATTTTTAATTTTTAATTTTTAATTTTTAATTTTTAATTTTTAATTTTTAATTTTTAATTTTTAATTTTTAATTTTTAATTTTTAATTTTTAATTTTTAATTTTTAATTTTTAATTTTTAATTTTTAAATTTTAATTTTTTATTTTTAATTTTTAATTTTTAATTTTTAGTTTTTAATTTTTAATTTTTAATTTTTAATTTTTAATTTTTAATTTTTAATTTTTAATTTTTAATTTTTAATTTTTAATTTTTAATTTTCAATGTTTAATTTTTAATTTTTAATTTTTAATTTTTAATTTTTAATTTTTAATTTTTAATTTTTAATTTTTTATTTTTAATTTTTAATTTTTAATTTTTAATTTTTAATTTATAATTTTTAATTTTTAATTTTTAATTTTTAATTTTTAATTTTTAATTTTTAATTTTTAATATTTAATTTTTAATTTTTGATTTTTATTTTTTAATTTTTAATTTTTAATTTTTAATTTTTAATTTTTAATTTTTAATTTTTAATTTTTAATTTTTAATTTTTAATTTTTAATTTTTAATTTTTAATTTTTAATTTTTAATTTTGAATTTTTAATTTTTAATTTTTAATTTTTAATTTTTAATTTTCCATTTTTAATTTTTAGTTTTTAATTTTTAATTTTTAATTTTTAATTTTTAATTTTTAATTTTTAATTTTTAATTTTTAATTTTAAATTTTTAATTTTTAATTTTTAATTTTTAATTTTTAATTTTTAATTTTTAATTTTTAAATTTTAATTTTAAATTTTTAATTTCTAATCTTTAATTTTTAATATTTAATTTTTGATTTTTATTTCTTAATTTTTAAGTTTTAAATTTTAATTTATAATTTTTACTTTTTAATTTTTAATTTTTAATTTTTAATTTTAGATTTTTAATTTTTAATTTTAAATTTTTAATTTTTAATTTTTAATTTTTAATTTTTAATTTTTAATTTTTAATTTTTAATTTTTAATTTTTAATTTTTAATTTTTAATTTTTAATTTTTAAAATTTAAATTTTAATATTTAATTTTTAATTTTTAATTTTTAAATTTTAATTTTTATTTTTATTTTTAATTTTTAATTTTTAATTTTTAGTTTTTAATTTTTAATTTTTAATTTTTCATTTTTAATTTTTAATTTTTAATTTTTAATTTTTAATTTTTAATTTTTAATTTTTAGTTTTTAATTTTTAATTTTTAATTTTTAATTTTTAATTTTTAATTTTTAATTTTTAATTTTTAATTTTTAAATTTAAATTTTTAATTTTTATTTTTAGTTTTTAATTTTTAATTTTTCGTTTTTAATTTTTAATTTTTAATTTTTAATTTTTAATTTTTAATTTTTAATTTTTAATTTTTAATTTTTAATTTTTAAATTTAAATTTTTAATTTTTTATTTATAATTTTCATTTTTTAATTTTTAATTTTTAATTTTTAATATTTAATTTTTAATTTTTAATTTTTAATTTTTAATTTTTAATTTTTAATTTTTAATTTTTAATTTTTAATTTTTAATTTTTAATTTTTAATTTTTAATTTTTAATTTTTAATTTTTAATTTTTAATTTTTAATTTTTAAATTTTAATTTTTAATTTTTAATTTTTAATTTTTAATTTTTAATTTTAACTTTAGTTTTTAATTTGGAATTTTTAATTTTTAATTTTTCATTTTTAATTTTTAATTTCTAATTTTTAATTTTTAATTTTTAATTTTTAATTTTAATTTTTAATTTTTAAATTTTAATTTTTAATTTTTTATTTTTAATTTTTAATTTTTAATTTTTAATTTTTAATGTTTAATTTTTATTTTTTAATTTTTAATTTCTAATTTTTAATTTTTAATTTTTAATTTTTAATTTTTAATTTTTAATTTTTAATTTTTAATTTTTAATTTTTAATTTTTAATTTTTAATTTTTAATTTTTAATTTTTAATTTTTAATTTTTAATTTTTAATTTTTAATTTTTAATTTTTAATTTTTAATTTTTAATTTTTAATTTTTAATTTTTAATTTTTATTTTTTAATTTTTAATTTTTAACTTTTAATTTTTAATTTTTAATTTTTAATTTTAATTTTTAATTTTTAATTTTTAATTTTTAATTTTTAAATTTTAATTTTTAATTTTAATTTTTAATTTTTAATTTTTAATTTTTAATTTTTAATTTTTAATTTTTAATTTTTAATTTTTAATTTTTAATTTTTAATTTTTAATTTTTAATTTTTAATTTTTAATTTTTAATTTTTAATTTTTAATTTTTAATTTTTAATTTTTAATTTTTAATTTTTAATTTTTAATTTTTAATTTTTAATTTTTAATTTTTAATTTTTAATTTTTAATTTTTAATTTTTAATTTTTAATTTTTAATTTTTAATTTTTAATTTTTAATTTTTAATTTTTAATTTTTAATTTTTAATTTTTAATTTTTAATTTTTAATTTTTAATTTTTAATTTTTAATTTTTAATTTTTAATTTTTAATTTTTAATTATTAATTTTTAATTTTTAATTTGTAATTTTTAATTTTTAATTTTTAATTGTTAATTTTTAATTTTTAATTTTTAATATTTAATTTTTAATTTAAAATTTTTAATTTAAAATTTTTAATTTTTAATTTTTAATTTTTCATTTTTAATTTTTAAGTTTTAATTTATAATTTTTAATTTTTAATTTTTAATTTTTAATTTTTAATTTTTAATTTTTAAATTTTAATTTTAAATTTTTAATTTCTAATCTTTAGTTTTTAATATTAAATTTTTGATTTTTATTTCTTAATTTTTAAGTTTTAAGTTTTAATTTATAATTTTTACTTTTTAATTTTTAATTTTTAATTTTTGATTTTTAATTTTTAATTTTTAATTTTTAATTTTTAATTTTTAATTTTTAATTTTTAATTTTTAATTTTGAATTTTAAATTTTTAATTTTTAGTTTTAGTTTTTAATTTTGAATTTTTAATTTTTTATTTTTTATTTTTAATTTTCAATGTTTAATTTTTAATTTTTAATTTTTATTTTTAATTTTTAACTTATAATTTTTAATTTTTAATTTTTAATTTTTAATTTTTAATTTTTAATTTTTAATTTTTAATTTTTAATTTTTAATTTTTAATTTTTAATTTTTAATTTTTAATTTTTAATATTTAATTTTTAATTTTTGATTTTTGATTTTTATTTTTTAATTTTTAATTTTTAATTTTTAATTTTTAATTTTTAATTTTTAATTTTTAATTTTTAATTTTTAATTTTTAATTTTTAATTTTTAATTTTTAATTTTTAGTTTTTAATTTTTAATTTTTAATTTTTAATTTTTAATTTTTAATTTTTAATTTTAAATTTTTAATTTTTAATTTTTAATTTTTAAATTTAAATTTTTAATTTTAATTTTTAATTTTTAATTTTTAGTTTTTAATTTTTAATTTTTAATTTTTAATTTTTAATTTTTAATTTTCCATTTTTAATTTTTAGTTTTAAATTTTTAATTTTTAATTTTTAATTTTTTATTTTTAATTTTTAATTTTTAATTTTTAATTTTTAATTTTTAATTTTTAATTTTTAATTTTTAATTTTTAATTTTTAATTTTTAATTTTTAATTTTTAAATTTTAATTTTTTATTTTTAATTTTTAATTTTTAATTTTTAATTTTTAATTTTTAATTTTTAATTTTTAATTTTTAATTTTTAATTTTTAATTTTTAATTTTTAATTTTTAATTTTTAATTTTTAATTTTTAATTTTTAATTTTCAATGTTTAATTTTTAATTTTTAATTTTTAATTTTTAATTTTTAATTTTTAATTTTTAATTTTTAATTTTTAATTTATAATTTTTAATTTTTAATTTTTAATTTTTAATTTTTAATTTTTAATTTTTAATTTTTAATATTTAATTTTTAATTTTTGATTTTTATTTTTTAATTTTTAATTTTTAATTTTTAATTTTTAATTTTTAATTTTTAATTTTTAATTTTTAATTTTTAATTTTTAATTTTTAATTTTTAATTTTTAATTTTTAATTTTTAATTTTTAATTTTTAATTTTTAATTTTTAATTTTTAATTTTTAATTTTTAATTTTTAATTTTTAATTTTTAATTTTTAATTTTTAATTTTTAATTTTTAATTTTTAATTTTTAATTTTTAATTTTTAATTTTTAATTTTTAATTTTTAATTTTTAATTTTTAATTTTCCATTTTTAATTTTTAGTTTTTAATTTTTAATTTTTAATTTTTAATTTTTAATTTTTAATTTTTAATTTTTAATTTTTAATTTTAAATTTTTAATTTTTAATTTTTAATTTTTAATTTTTAATTTTCAATTTTAAATTTTTAATTTTTAATTTTTAATTTTTAATTTTTAAATTTTAAATTTTTAATTTCTAATCTTTAATTTTTAATATTTAATTTTTGATTTTTATTTCTTAATTTTTAAGTTTTAAGTTTTAATTTATAATTTTTACTTTTTAATTTTTAATTTTTGATTTTTAATTTTTAATTTTTAATTTTTAATTTTTAATTTTTAATTTTTAATTTTTAAATTTTAATATTTAATTTTTAATTTTTAATTTTTAATTTTTAATTTTTAATTTTTAATTTTTAATTTTTAATTTTTAATTTTTAAATTTTAATTTTTATTTTTAATTTTTAATTTTTAATTTTTAGTTTTTAATTTTTAATTTTTAATTTTTAATTTTTAATTTTTAATTTTTAATTTTTAATTTTTAATTTTTAATTTTTAATTTTTAATTTTTAATTTTTAATTTTTAATTTTTAATTTTTAATTTTTAATTTTTAATTTTTAATTTTTAGTTTTTAATTTTTAATTTTTAATTTTTAATTTTTAATTTTTAATTTTTAATTTTTAATTTTTAATTTTTAATTTTTAATTTTTAATTTTTAAATTTAAATTTTTAATTTTTATTTTTAGTTTTTAATTTTTAGTTTTTAATTTTTAATTTTTAATTTTTAATTTTTAATTTTTAATTTTTAATTTTTAATTTTTAATTTTTAATTTTTAATTTTTAATTTTTAATTTTTAATTTTTAATTTTTAATTTTTAATTTTTAATTTTTAATTTTTAATTTTTAATTTTTAATTTTTAATTTTTAATTTTTAATTTTTAATTTTTAGTTTTTAATTTTTAATTTTTAATTTTTAATTTTTAATTTTTAATTTTTAATTTTTAAATTTAAATTTTTAATTTTTTATTTATAATTTTCATTTTTTAATTTTTAATTTTTAATTTTTAATATTTAATTTTTAATTTTTAATTTTTAATTTTTAGTTTTTAATTTTTAATTTTTAATTTTTAATTTTTAATTTTTAATTTTTAATTTTTAATTTTTAATTTTTAATTTTTAAATTTTAATTTTTAATTTTTAATCTTTAATTTTTAACTTTAGTTTTTAATTTGGAATTTTTAATTTTTAATTTTTTATTTTTAATTTTTAATTTTTAATTTTTAAATTTTAATGTTTAATTTTTAATTTTTTATTTTTAATTTTTAATTTTTAATTTTTAATTTTTAATGTTTAATTTTTATTTTTTAATTTTTAATTTCTAATTTTTAATTTTTAATTTTTAATTTTTAATTTTTAATTTTTAATTTTTAATTTTTAATTTTTAATTTTTAATTTTTAATTTTTAATTTTTAATTTTTAATTTTTAATTTTTAATTTTTAATTTTTAATTTTTAATTTTTAATTTTTAATTTTTAATTTTTAATTTTTAATTTTTAATTTTTAATTTTTAATTTTTAATTTTTATTTTTTAATTTTTAATTTTTAATTTTTAATTTTTAATTTTTAATTTTTAATTTTTAATTTTTAATTTTTAATTTTTAATTTTTAATTTTTAATTTTTAATTTTTAATTTTTAATTTTTAATTTTTAATTTTTAATTTTTAATTTTTAATTTTTAATTTTTAATTTTTAATTTTTAATTTTTAATTTTTAATTTTTAATTTTTAATTTTTAATTTTTAATTTTTAATTTTTAATTTTTAATTTTTAATTTTTAATTTTTAATTTTTAATTTATAATTTTTAATTTTTAATTTTTAATTTTTAATGTTTAATTTTTAATTTTTAATTTTTAATTTTTAATTTTTAATTTTTAATTTTTAATTTTTAATTTTTAATTTTTAATTTTTAATTTTTAATTTTTAATTTTTAATTTTTAATTATTAATTTTTAATTTGTAATTTTTAATTTTTAATTTTTAATTGTTAATTTTTAATTTTTAATATTTAATTTTTAATTTTAAATTTTTAATTTAAAATTTTTATTTTTCATTTTTAATTTTTAATTTTTAATTTTTAATTTTTAATTTTTAATTTTTAATTTTTAATTTTTAATTTTTAATTTTTAATTTTTAATTTTTAATTTTTAATTTTTAATTTTTAATTTTTAATTTTTAATTTTTAATTTTTAATTTTTAATTTTTAATTTTTAATTTTTAATTTTTAATTTTTAATTTTTAATTTTTAATTTTTAATTTTTAATTTTTAATTTTTAATTTTTAATTTTTAATTTTTAATTTTTAATTTTTAATTTTTAATTTTTAATTTTTAATTTTTATTTTTTAATTTTTAATTTTTAATTTTTAATTTTTAATTTTTAATTTTTAATTTTTAATTTTTAATTTTTAAATTTTAATTTTTAATTTTTAATTTTTAATTTTTAATTTTTAATCTTTAATTTTTAATTTTTAATTTTTAATTTTTAATTTTTAATTTTTAATTTTTAATTTTTAATTTTTAATTTTTAATTTTTAATTTTTAATTTTTAATTTTTAATTTTTAATTTTTAATTTTTAATTTTTAATTTTTAGTTTTTAATTTTTAATTTTTAATTTTTAATTTTTAATTTTTAATTTTTAATTTTTAATTTTTAATTTTTAATTTTTAATTTGTAATTTTTAATTTTTAATTTTTAATTTTTAATTGTTAATTTTTAATTTTTAATTTTTAATATTTAATTTTTAATTTTAAATTTTTAATTTAAAATTTTTAATTTTTAATTTTTAATTTTTAATTTTTAATTTTTAATTTTTAATTTTTAATTTTTAATTTTTAATTTTTAATTTTTAATTTTTAATTTTTAATTTTTAATTTTTAATCTTTAATTTTTAATTTTTAATTTTTAATTTTTAATTTTTAATTTTTAATTTTTAATTTTTAATTTTTAATTTTTAATTTTTAATTTTTAATTTTTAATTTTTAATTTTTAATTTTTAATTTTTAATTTTTATTTTTAATTTTTAATTTTTAATTTTTAACTTTTATTTTAAAATTTTTAATTTTTAATTTTTAATTTTTAATTTTTAATTTTTAATTTTTAATTTTTAATTTTTAATTTTTAATATTTAATTTTTAATTTTTAATTTTTATTTTTTAATTTTTAATTTTAAATTTTAAATTTTAAATTTTAAATTTTAAATTTTAAATTTTAAATTTTAAATTTTGAATATTTAATTTTTAATTTTTAATTTTCAATGTTTAATTTTTAATTTTTAATTTTTATTTTTAATTTTTAATTTATAATTTTTAATTTTTAATTTTTAATTTTTAATTTTTAATTTTTAATTTTTAATTTTTAATTTTTAATTTTTAATTTTTAATTTTTAATTTTTAATTTTTAATTTTTAATTTTTAATTTTTAATTTTTTATTTTTAATTTTTAATTTTTAATTTTTAATTTTTAATTTTTATTTTTTAATTTTTAATTTTTAATTTTTAATTTTTAATTTTTAATTTTTAATTTTTAATATTTAATTTTTAATTTTTGATTTTTATTTTTTAATTTTTAATTTTTAATTTTTAATTTTTAATTTTTAATTTTTAATTTTTAATTTTTAATTTTTAATTTTTAATTTTTAATTTTTAATTTTTAATTTTTAATTTTTAATTTTTAATTTTTAATTTTTAATTTTTAATTTTTAATTTTTAATTTTTAATTTTTAATTTTTAATTTTTAATTTTTAATTTTTAATTTTTAAATTTTAATTTTTAATTTTTAATTTTTAATTTTTAATTTTTAATTTTTAATTTTTAATTTTTAATTTTTAATTTTTAATTTTTAATTTTTAATTTTTAATTTTTAATTTTTAATTTTTAATTTTTAATTTTTAATTTTTAATTTTTAATTTTTAATTTTTAATTTTTAATTTTTAATTTTTAATTTTTAATTTTTAATTTTTAATTTTTAATTTTTAATTTTGAATTTTTAATTTTTAATTTTGAATTTTTAATTTTTAATTTTTAATTTTCCATTTTTAATTTTTAGTTTTTAATTTTTAATTTTTAATTTTTAATTTTTAATTTTTAATTTTTAATTTTTTATTTTTAAATTTTAATTTTTTATTTTTAATTTTTATTTTTTAATTTTTAATTTTTAATTTTTAATTTTTAATTTTTAATTTTTAATTTTTAATTTTTAATTTTTAATTTTTAATTTTTAATTTTTAATTTTTAATTTTTAATTTTTAATTTTTAATTTTTAATTTTTAATTTTTAATTTTTAATTTTTAATTTTTAATTTTTAATTTTTAATTTTTAATTTTCAATGTTTAATTTTTAATTTTTAATTTTTAATTTTTAATTTTTAATTTTTAATTTTTAATTTTTAATTTTTAATTTTTAATTTTTAATTTTTAATTTTTAATTTTTAATTTTAAATTTTTAATTTTTAATTTATAATTTTTAATTTTTAATTTTTAATTTTTAATTTTTAATTTTTAATTTTTAATTTTTAATTTTTATTATTTAATTTTTAATTTTTGATTTTTATTTTTTAATTTTGAATTTTTAATTTTTAATTTTTAATTTTCCATTTTTAATTTTTAGTTTTTAATTTTTAATTTTTAATTTTTAATTTTTAATTTTTAATTTTTAATTTTTAATTTTAAATTTTTAATTTTTAATTTTTAAATTTTAATTTTAAATTTCTTATTTCTAATCTTTAATTTTTAATATTTAATTTTTGATTTTTATTTCTTAATTTTTAGGTTTTAAGTTTTAATTTATAATTTTTACTTTTTAATTTTTAATTTTTGATTTTTAATTTTTAATTTTTAATTTTTAATTTTTAATTTTTAAATTTTAATATTTAATTTTTAATTTTTAATTTTTAATTTTTAATTTTTATTTTTTAATTTTAAAATTTTAATTTTTAATTTTTAATTTTTAATTTTTAATTTTTAATTTTTAATTTTTAATTTTTAATTTTTAATTTTTAATTTTTAATTTTTAATTTTTAATTTTTAATTTTTAATTTTTAATTTTTAATTTTTAATTTTTAATTTTTAATTTTTAATTTTTAATTTTTAACTTTAATTTTTAAATTTTTATTTTTTAATTTTTAATTTTTAAATTTTAATTTTAAATTTTTAATTTCTAATCTTTAATTTTTAATATTTTAATTTTTAATTTTAATTTTTAATTTTTAATTTTTAATTTTTAATTTTTAATTTTTAATTTTTAATTTTTAATTTTTAATTTTTAATTTTTAATTTTTAATTTTTAATTTTTAATTTTTAATTTTTAATTTTTAATTTTTAATTTTTAATTTTCAATTTTTAATTTTTAATTTTTAATTTTTAATTTTTAATTATTAATTTTTAATTTTTAAGTTTTAATTTTTAATTTGTAATTTTTAATTTTTAATTTTTAATTTTTAATTTTTAAATTTTAATTTTTAATTTTTAATTTTTAATATTTAATTTTTAATTTTTTATTTTCAATTTTTAATTTTTAATTTCTAATTTTTAATTTTTAATTTTTAATTTTTGATTTTTATTTTTTAATTTTTAATTTTCAATTTTTTATTTTTAATTTAAAATTTTAAATTTTAAATTTTAATTTTTAATTTTTAATTTCTAATTTTTCATTTTTAATTTTAATTTTTAATTTTTTATTTCGAATTTTGAATCTGAATTTTGAATTTTGAATTTGGAATTTTGATTTTGAATTTTGAATTTTGAATTTTTAATTTTTAATTTTTAATTTTTAATTTTTTAATTTTTAATTTTTAATTTTTAATTTTTAATATTGAATTTTTTATTTTTAATATTTAATTTTTAATCTTTAATTTTAATCTGTAATGGTGCGGCGGTGGTGGAAGTTCCGCTTCCGCTTCCGTTTCCCTGAGCCTTTGCTGGTCGCACGTGCTGGCGTGGGGCCTAGCTCGCCGGATGGGTGGGGTCTTGCTCAGGCCCAGGGAAACCGCACTACAGATTTTCACGTGCGATTTATAAAAGAAAACTGTCAAAAAAAACGGATACTAAAAGGATGGATGGATGGCATACTTACCTTCCGGTGGGGACTAGATGTTATGCCCCTTTTTGCCCTCCCTACCATGTTACCTGATATTCCATCTTACTTGGAGGTAACCCACAGCAATGAAAAGATCTGGTTTGGTTTGGTTTTCTACATTGGGTTTATACTAAAATTTATTTAACCTTCATTTCAAGGTTTTAATTATTATAGTTTATATTTAGCAACCATTTATATTTAGCAAAATTTTAGATTTAGAAAACATTTTATATTTAGAAAATTTTTACATTTACAAAAATTTTATATTTAGAATTTTAATTTTATAGTTAGAAAAAATTTTTATACTTAGAAAATTTTTATTTTCGAAAATTTTTATATTTAGTAAAATTTTATATTTTAGCAAAATTTTATATGTAGTAAACTTTTATTACATAGAGAAAAATTTTATATTTAGAAAATCCTTACATTTAGAAAATTTTTATATTTAGAAAAATTTTACATATAGAAAAATTTTATATGTAGAAAAATTTTACATTTAGATTAATTTTATAATTAGTAAAAATTTTTATATTTAGAAAATTTTTTATATTTCGAAAATTTTATATTTAGTAAAATTTTTATATATTAGCAAAATTTTATATGTAGCTAACTTTTATTAATTTAATAAAAAAATTTTTTTTTTAGTTTAATAAAAATTTTAAACAGAAAAATATTTATATTTTACACAATTTTTAATTTTTTTTTTAAATTGTTGGTATTTTGGATAATAATAAAAATTACTGCTGGTGTTGGTTGTAAAGATGTGGTACCGATGAAGCCGCTGCCGCCGGACGCCGGGGTTTTGTTTTAACTTGGTGTCACTTTCTTTCATATTTTTCTTTTGGTTACAACATTTTGCGATGCGTGCCTTAGCCAGTTAACGGTTTTAAGTTTATAGAATTTATCAGTTTTAGTTTACACGTATTAACACGTTTTTTTCAAAAGTTAACAAATTAAATTTTTTCTTAATTTAATGTAAGGGTTTTTTTTCCACCTCTTTCTTAAACACTAAAATCTACAGTTTTATTTGTCACTTATTCATTAACATTAGGATATTCTCTTAAAATTATTTCTTTTAACTTTTTTTTTTTTTAGTAACTTTAAAAAATATCTTCGTTGTTTTTATTCTATACAACACGTTTTCGAGTTTATTGCAATGCCCTAATTTCAGGAAATTTTATTTTTAATATGTTAAATTTTTTTAATTCTGTTTTTGTTCAAAGTCAAAAAAAATCACGTCATGGCTGCCACGTCCAAGCAACAATGCTTCCCTTTTCACGATTAAAACTTCAATGAATTTTTCTTTTTTAAATTTTAAATTTTAAATTTCTTAAGTCTTAAATTTAATTTAACTTCATTAAACTTTACTTTTCTTAATTTTACTTTAATTTAATTTTAATTTCACTTTACTTTATTTTAAATTTACACATTTTTTTTTATGTCTTTTCTTATTTCTTTAAAATTAAATTAAACTACATTTTTAATTTTAAGTTTTCAGGTTTTTCTTCAACCTTTCTTTTCAACATTCAAAATTCAACTCTCCGTTTTATTTTAAATGTCTTGTTAATCAAGCCAATCTTCTTCATTCATTCATTATCTCCTAGATAAAAACCTGTTTATTCAAAAAAAAATCGCCACCAATTCATTGAGAACATTCATATTCTTTCATAATATTCTCTAGTATTTATAACACGCCCACTCATATATGACTATGAGAGCAAGTGAGATCAATACAAGAAAATACGTGGTTTGACCAGCATGATTGCATATGAATGAGTTCATGATTTAATATAACACAATGAAGAGAAAAAAAACAAGCGCCATAAATCAGTTTGCCAAAAAAAATAGAACCAAAAACTTTTCCATTAACATGTTACCATATAAGGTGTTGTTTACATGTACATACTTGAACTTGAAAATAATTTCAATATCAAGGTTATTATTTTTTTTCTTCTTTCTTATTCTGCTTGTACCAGAAAACGGTTCGATGGGTTTTAAGGTTTGCCATTTTTAAAACTTTGCCTTGAGTTTAGGTCTTCTGCATATAAAAAAAAAGAAATCAAAACAGCAGTTTACGCTGTTGGGGTTTTTCAAAACATGGTTCGATATCCATCGTTCAACGGAAAAGATTCCAACACAGAGATTTTTGGTTATTTTTAAAAATTCAGTGTATTGGATTCTTATATCTAACAGAGACCTTAAACCAGCGATTTTTGTTCTTTTCAAAATTCGGTGATTTAAGTTCTCTCATTAAACAATGGACATGGACGCAGAGGTTTTGGGGGACCTTACTAAATTAAAACCGGTGTTTTGAACTCTCTTATCATAAACAAAAAGGCTTTAAACAGAGGTGTTGTTGGCAAAGGGCGTAATACATGACTATCTCTAAAATGGTGTTAGGCTATGTTATGAGATAATGAATGAATGAAGACTAGCTTAATGTCAAACAAATGCCATAATTAAATTCAAGTCAAGATCAAGAAAAGAACTTTAGAAAATTGAACTGGGTTCTAAAATTAAATTAGGCTCAATACAAAATTCAATTAGGTTTAAAATTATATTGGGTTCAAATCGAACCCACGCAAAAGTTTTAGATATTTTACATTTTATTTTTCCATAAATGTATCCCCAATGTAGTAATCAAAACCAAACCAATTACTACAAAACTCCGTAAGTAAGTATGACCATCCATCAAAAAAATAAAAATTTTAAATTTGAGACTTTAATATTTTTTCGGAGAGTTTGCTACTATTTCGGTACTATAAAAATTATTTTGGACAGGGGACCGGTTCATTTAGAACGAAGTTCCTGTATTCCACAAATAATTTTTACTGACCAAAGCAAATTAAAAATCACAAAAGTTAAATTAAATTGTTGAAGTGTGAACTAAATCTCAAAACCCGTTTCCAATTCGGTCAATTTAAATAGTGATTAACACATATTTAATTGAAATTCCAGAAGTGGAAATACTGGAACAATTGGTGCTTTCGCGGTGCACAGATGTTAAAATAAAAAATTTGTAGTTCCTTTTTAGAAAAAAAATTTAAGTATAAAAAACTGGGCTATTGTCGTTCAGGCCCCACGTTGGGCGCCATTTCTGTATTGGTGCGGCGGTGGTGGAAGTTCCGCTTCCGTTTCCCTGAGCCTTTGCTGGTCGCACGTGCTGGCGTGGGGCCTAGCTCGCCGGATGGGTGGGGTCTTGCTCAGGCCCAGGGAAACCGCACTACAGATTTTCACGTGCGATTTATAAAAGAAAACTGTAAAAAAAAAACGGATACTAAAAGGATGGATGGATGGCATACTTACCTTCCGGTGGGGACTAGATGTTATGCCCCTTTTTGCCCTCCCTACCATGTTACCTGATATTCCATCTTACTTGGAGGTAACCCACAGCAATGAAAAGATCTGGTTTGGTTTGGTTTTCTACATTGGGCTTATACTAAAATTTATTTAACCTTCATTTCAAGGTTTTAATTTTTATAGTTTATATTTAGCAACCATTTATATTTAGCAAAATTTTAGATTTAGAAAACATTTTATATTTAAAAAATTTCTACATTTAGAAAAATTTTATATTTAGAATTTTAATTTTATAATTAGAAAAAATTTTTATACTTAGAAAATTTTTATGTTTCGAAAATTTTTATATATAGTAAAATTTTATATTTTAGCAAAATTTTATATGTAGCTAACTTTTATTAATTTAATAAAAAAAATTTTTTTTTTAGTTTAATAAAAATTTTAAACAGAAAAATATTTATATTTTAGACAATTTTTAATTTTTTTTTTAAATTGTTGGTATTTTGGATAATAATACAAATTACCGATGGTGTTGGTTGTAGAGATGTGGTACCGATGAAGCCGCTGCCGCCGGACGCCGGGGTTTTGTTTTAACTTGGTGTCACTTTCTTTCATATTTTTCTTTTGGTTACAACATTTTGCGATGCGTGCTTTAGCCAGTTAACGGTTTTAAGTTTATAGAATTTTTCAGTTTTAGTTTACACGTATTAACACGTTTTTTTCAAAAGTTAACAAATTAAATTTTTTCTTAATTTAATGTAAGGGTTTTTTTTCCACCTCTTTCTTAAACACTAAAATCTACAGTTTTATTTGTCACTTATTCATTAACATTAGGATATTCTCTTAAAATTGTTTCTTTTAACTTTTTTTTTTTTTAGTAACTTTAAAAAATATCTTCGTTGTTTTTATTCTATACAACACGTTTTCGAGTTTATTGCAATGCCCTAATTTCAGGAAATTTTATTTTTAATATGTTAAATTTTTTTAATTCTGTTTTTGTTCAAAGTCAAAAAAAATCACGTCATGGCTGCCACGTCCAAGCAACAATGCTTCCCTTTTCACGATTAAAACTTCAATGAATTTTTCTTTTTTAAATTTTAAATTTTAAATTTCTTAAGTCTTAAATTTAATTTAACTTCCTTAAACTTTGCTTTTCTTAATTTTACTTTAATTTAATTTTAATTTCACGTTACTTTATTTTAAATTTACACATTTTTTTTTTATGTCTTTTCTTATTTCTTTAAAATTAAATTAAACTACATTTTTAATTTTAAGTTTTCAGGTTTTTCTTCAACCTTTCTTTTCAACATTCAAAATTCAACTCTCCGTTTTATTTTAAATGTCTTGTTAATCAAGCCAATCTTCTTCATTCATTCATTATCTCCTAGATAAAAACCTGTTTATTCAAAAAAAAAATCGCCACCAATTCATTGAGAACATTCATATTCTTTCATAATATTCTCTAGAATTTATAACACGCCCACTCATATATGACTATGAGAGCAAGTGAGATCAATACAAGAAAATATGTGGTTTGACCAGCATGATTGCATATGAATGAGTTCATGATTTAATACAACACAATGAAAAGAAAAAAAACAAGCGCCATAAATCAGTTTGCCAAAAAAAAATAGAACCAAAAACTTTTCCATTAACATGTTACCATATAAGGTGTTGTTTACATGTACATAGTTGAACTTGAAAATAATTTCAAGATCAAGGTTATTATTTTTTTTCTTCTTTCTTATTCTGCTTGTACCAGGAATTCTTTTGCTACAGTGCAGAGCAAAACAGATCACCGTCACAAATCTTTAATTTTAATTTTTAATTTTTATTTTTACTTTTAAATTTTAAGTTTTAATTTTTAATATTTAATTTTTAATGTTTAATTTTTAACTTTTAAGTTTTAATTTTTAATTTTTATATTTAATATTTAATTTTTAATATTAAATTTTTAGTTTTTAATCTTTAATTTTTAATTTTTAATTTTTATTTTTACTTTTAATTTTAAGTTTTAATTTTTAATTTTTAATTTTTAATTTTTAATTTTTAATTTTTAATTTTTAATTTTTAATTTTTAATTTTTAATATCTAATTTTTAACTTTTGATTTTTATATTTAATATTTAATTTTAAATTTTAAATTTTAAATTTTTATTTTTTAATTTTTAATTTTTAATTTTTAATTTTTAATTTTTAATTTTTAATTTTTAATTTTTAATTTTTAATTTTTAATTTTTAATTTTTAATTTTTAATTTTTAATTTTTAATTTTTAATTTTTAATTTTCAATTTTTAATTTTTAATTTTTAATTATTAATTTTTAATTTTGAATTTTTAATTTTTAATTTTTAATTTCTAATTTTTAATTTTTAAAATTTAAAATTTAAAATTTAAAATTTAAAATTTTTTATTATTAATTTTTAATTTTTAGTTTTTAATTTTAAATTATTAATTATTAATTTTTAATTTTTAATTTTTAATTTTTAATTTTTAATTTTTAATTTTTAATTTTTAATTTTTAATATTTAATATATAATTTTTATTTTTTAATTTTTAATTTTTAATTTTTAATTTTTAGTTTTTAAATTTTACTTTTTAATTTTTAATTTTTAATTTTTAATTTTTAATTTTTAATTTTTAATTTTTAATTTTTAATTTTTAATTTTTAATTTTTAATTTTTAATTTTTAATTTTTAATTTTTAATTTTTAATTTTTAATTTTTAATTTTTAATTTTTAATTTTTAATTTTTAATTTTTAATCTTTAATTTTTAATTTTTAATTTTTAATTTTTGA
>CAVMKG010000153.1:0-12500 GCA_963682025.1 Cordilura impudica | reverse complement strand
TTAATTTTTAATTTTTAATTTTTTAATTTTTAATTTTTAATTTTTAATTTTTAATTTTTAATTTTTGATTTTTAATTTTTAATTTTTAATTTTTAATTTTTAATTTTTAATTTTTGGCTTTTAGTTTTTAATTTTTAATTTTTAATTTTTAATTTTTAATTTTTAATTTTTAATTTTTAATTTTTAATTTTTAATTTTTAATTTTTAATTTTTAATTTTTAATTTTTAATTTTTAATTTTTAATTTTTAATTTTTAATTTTTAATTATTAATTTTTAAATTTTAATTTTTAATTTTTAATTTTTAATTTTTAATTTTTAATTTTTAATTTTTAATTTTTAATTTTTAATTTTTAATTTTCAATTTTTAATTTTTAATTTTTAATTTTTAATTTTTAATTTAAATTTTTAATTTTTAATTTTTAATTTTTAATTTTTAATTTTTAATTTTTAATTTTTAATTTTTACTTTTTAATTTTTAATTTTTAATTTTTAATTTTTAATTTTTAATTTTTAAATTTTAATTTTTAATTTTTAATTTTTACTTTTTAATTTTTAATTTCTAATTTTAATTTTTTATTTTTAATTTTTAATTTTTAATTTTTAATTTTTAATTTTTAATTTTTAATTTTTAATTTTTAATTTTTAATTTTTAATTTTTAATTTTTAATTTTTAATTTTTAATTTTTAATTTTTAATTTTTAATTTTTAATTTTTAATTTTTAATTTTTAATTTTTAATCTTTAATTTTTAATATTTAATTTTTAATTTTTGATTTTTATTTCTTAATTTTTAATTTTTAATTTTCAATTTTTAATTTTTAATTTTTAATATTAAATTTTTAATTTTTAATTTTTAATTTTTAATTTTTAATTTTTAATTTTTAATTTTTAATTTTTAATTTTTAATTTTTAATTTTTAATTTTTAATTTTTAATTTTTAATTTTTAATTTTTAATTTTTAATTTTTAATTTTTAATTTTTAATTTTTAATTTTTAATTTTTGATTTTTAATTTTTAATTTTTAATTTTTAATTTTTAATTTTTGGCTTTTAGTTTTTAATTTTTAATTTTTAATTTTTAATTTTTAATTTTTAATTTTTAATTATTAATTTTTAATTTTTAATTTTTAATTTTTAATTTTTAATTTTTAATTTTTAATTTTCAATTTTTAATTTTTAATTTTTAATTTTTAATTTTTAATTTTTTAATTTTTAATTTTTAATTTAAATTTTTAATTTTTAATTTTTAATTTTTAATTTTTAATTTTTAATTTTTACTTTTTAATTTTTAATTTTTAATTTTTAATTTTTAATTTTTAATTTTTAATTTTTAATTTTTAATTTTTAATTTTTAAATTTTAATTTTTAATTTTTAATTTTTAATTTTTACTTTTTAATTTTTAATTTCTAATTTTAATTTTTTATTTTTAATTTTTAATTTTTAATTTTTAATTTTTAATTTTTAATTTTTAATTTTTTAATTTTTAATTTTTAATTTTTAATTTTTAATTTTTAATTTTTAATTTTTAAATTTTTAATTTTTAATATTTAATTTTTAATTTTTAATTTTTAATTTTTAATATTTAATTTTTAATTTTTAATTTTTAATTTTTAATTTTTAATTTTTAATTTTTAATTTTTAATTTTTACTTTTTAATTTTTAATTTCTAATTTTAATTTTTTATTTTTAATTTTTAATTTTTAATTTTTAATTTTTAATTTTTAATTTTTAATTTTTAATTTTTAATTTTTAATTTTTAATTTTTAATTTTTAATTTTTAATTTTAATTTTAAATTTTTAATTTTTAATTTTTAATTTTTAATTTTTAATATTTAATTTTTAATTTTTAATTTTTAATTTTTAATTTTTAATTTTTAATTTTTAAGTTTTAATTTTTTATTTTTAATTTTTAATTTTTAATTTTTAATTTTTAATTTTTAATTTTTACTTTTTAATTTTTAATTTTTAATTTTTAATTTTTAATTTTTAATTTTTAATTTTTAATTTTTAATTTTTAAATTTTAATTTTTAATTTTTAATTTTTACTTTTTAATTTTTAATTTCTAATTTTAATTTTTTATTTTTAATTTTTAATTTTTAATTTTTAATTTTTAATTTTTAATTTTTAATTTTTAATTTTTAATTTTTAATTTTTAATTTTTAATTTTTAATTTTTAATTTTTAATTTTTAATTTTTAATTTTTAATTTTTAATTTTTAATTTTTAATCTTTAATTTTTAATATTTAATTTTTAATTTTTGATTTTTATTTCTTAATTTTTAATTTTTAATTTTCAATTTTTAATTTTTAATTTTTAATATTAAATTTTTAATTTTTAATTTTTAATTTTTAATTTTTAATTTTTAATTTTTAATTTTTAATTTTTAATTTTTAATTTTTAATTTTTAATTTTTAATTTTTAATTTTTAATTTTTAATTTTTAATTTTTAATTTTTAATTTTTAATTTTTAATTTTTAATTTTTAATTTTTAATTTTTAATTTTTAATTTTTAATTTTTAATTTTTGATTTTTAATTTTTAATTTTTAATTTTTAATTTTTAATTTTTAATTTTTGGCTTTTAGTTTTTAATTTTTAATTTTTAATTTTTAATTTTTAATTTTTAATTTTTAATTTTTAATTTTTAATTATTAATTTTTAATTTTTAATTTTTAATTTTTAATTTTTAATTTTTAATTTTCAATTTTTAATTTTTAATTTTTAATTTTTAATTTTTAATTTTTAATTTTTAATTTTTAATTTAAATTTTTAATTTTTAATTTTTAATTTTTAATTTTTACTTTTTAATTTTTAATTTTTAATTTTTAATTTTTAATTTTTAATTTTTAATTTTTAATTTTTAATTTTTAATTTTTAATTTTTAATTTTTAATTTTTAATTTTTAAATTTTAATTTTTAATTTTTAATTTTTAATTTTTACTTTTTAATTTTTAATTTCTAATTTTAATTTTTTATTTTTAATTTTTAATTTTTAATTTTTAATTTTTAATTTTTAATTTTTAATTTTTAATTTTTAATTTTTAATTTTTAATTTTTAATTTTTAATTTTTAATTTTTAATTTTTAATATTTAATTTTTAATTTTTAATTTTTAATTTTAAAATTTTAATTTTTAATTATTAATTTTTAATTTTTAATTTTTAAGTTTTAATTTTTTATTTTTAATTTTTAATTTAAAATTTTTAATTTTTAATTTTTAATTTTTAATTTTTAATTTTTAATTTTTAATTTTTAATTTTTCATTTTTAATTTTTAATTTTTAATTTTTAATTTTTAATTTTTAATTTTTAATTTTTAATTTTTAATTTTTAATTTTTAATTTTTAATTTTTTATTTTTAATTTTTAATTTTTAATTTTTAATATTTAATTTTTAATTATTAATTTTTAATTTTTAATTTTTAATTTTTAATTTTTAATTTTTAATTTTTAATTTTTAATTTTTAATTTTTAATTTTTAATTTTTAATTTTTAATTTTTAATTTTTAATTTTTAAATTTTAATTTTTAATTTTTATTTCTTAATTTTTTATTTTTAATTTTTAATCTTTAATTTTTAATATTTAATTTTTAATTTTTGATTTTTATTTCTTAATTTTTAATTTTTAATTTTCAATTTTTAATTTTTAATTTTTAATATTTAATTTTTAATTTTTAATTTTTAATTTTTAATTTTTAATTTTTAATTTTTAATTTTTAATTTTTAATTTTTAATTTTTAATTTTTAATTTTTAATTTTTAATTTTTAATTTTTAATTTTTAAATTTTAATTTTTAATTTTTAATTTTTAATTTTTACTTTTTAATTTTTAATTTCTAATTTTAATTTTTTATTTTTAATTTTTAATTTTTAATTTTTAATTTTTAATTTTTAATTTTTAATTTTTAATTTTTAATTTTTAATTTTTAATTTTTAATTTTTAATTTTTAATTTTTAATTTTTAATATTTAATTTTTAATTTTTAATTTTTAATTTTTAATATTTAATTTTTAATTTTTAATTTTTAATTTTTAATTTTTAATTTTTAATTTTTAATTTTTAATTTTTACTTTTTAATTTTTAATTTCTAATTTTAATTTTTTATTTTTAATTTTTAATTTTTAATTTTTAATTTTTAATTTTTAATTTTTAATTTTTAATTTTTAATTTTTAATTTTTAATTTTTAATTTTTAATTTTTAATTTTTAATTTTAAATTTTTAATTTTTAATTTTTAATTTTTAATTTTTAATATTTAATTTTTAATTTTTAATTTTTAATTTTTAATTTTTAATTTTTAATTTTTAAGTTTTAATTTTTTATTTTTAATTTTTAATTTTTAATTTTTAATTTTTAATTTTTAATTTTTACTTTTTAATTTTTAATTTTTAATTTTTAATTTTTAATTTTTAATTTTTAATTTTTAATTTTTAATTTTTAAATTTTTAATTTTTAATTTTTAATTTTTACTTTTTAATTTTTAATTTCTAATTTTAATTTTTTATTTTTAATTTTTAATTTTTAATTTTTAATTTTTAATTTTTAATTTTTAATTTTTAATTTTTAATTTTTAATTTTTAATTTTTAATTTTTAATTTTTAATTTTTAATTTTTAATTTTTAATTTTTAATTTTTAATTTTTAATTTTTAATCTTTAATTTTTAATATTTAATTTTTAATTTTTGATTTTTATTTCTTAATTTTTAATTTTTAATTTTCAATTTTTAATTTTTAATTTTTAATATTAAATTTTTAATTTTTAATTTTTAATTTTTAATTTTTAATTTTTAATTTTTAATTTTTAATTTTTAATTTTTAATTTTTAATTTTTAATTTTTAATTTTTAATTTTTAATTTTTAATTTTTAATTTTTAATTTTTAATTTTTAATTTTTAATTTTTAATTTTTAATTTTTAATTTTTAATTTTTAATTTTTAATTTTTAATTTTTGATTTTTAATTTTTAATTTTTAATTTTTAATTTTTAATTTTTAATTTTTGGCTTTTAGTTTTTAATTTTTAATTTTTAATTTTTAATTTTTAATTTTTAATTTTTAATTTTTAATTTTTAATTATTAATTTTTAATTTTTAATTTTTAATTTTTAATTTTTAATTTTTAATTTTCAATTTTTAATTTTTAATTTTTAATTTTTAATTTTTAATTTTTAATTTTTAATTTTTAATTTAAATTTTTAATTTTTAATTTTTAATTTTTAATTTTTACTTTTTAATTTTTAATTTTTAATTTTTAATTTTTAATTTTTAATTTTTAATTTTTAATTTTTAATTTTTAATTTTTAATTTTTAATTTTTAATTTTTAATTTTTAATTTTTAATTTTTAAATTTTAATTTTTAATTTTTAATTTTTAATTTTTACTTTTTAATTTTTAATTTCTAATTTTAATTTTTTATTTTTAATTTTTAATTTTTAATTTTTAATTTTTAATTTTTAATTTTTAATTTTTAATTTTTAATTTTTAATTTTTAATTTTTAATTTTTAATTTTTAATATTTAATTTTTAATTTTTAATTTTTAATTTTAAAATTTTAATTTTTAATTATTAATTTTTAATTTTTAATTTTTAAGTTTTAATTTTTTATTTTTAATTTTTAATTTAAAATTTTTAATTTTTAATTTTTAATTTTTAATTTTTAATTTTTAATTTTTAATTTTTAATTTTTAATTTTTAATTTTTCATTTTTAATTTTTAATTTTTAATTTTTAATTTTTAATTTTTAATTTTTAATTTTTAATTTTTAATTTTTAATTTTTAATTTTTAATTTTTTATTTTTAATTTTTAATTTTTAATTTTTAATATTTAATTTTTAATTATTAATTTTTAATTTTTAATTTTTAATTTTTAATTTTTAATTTTTAATTTTTAATTTTTAATTTTTAATTTTTAATTTTTAATTTTTAATTTTTAATTTTTAATTTTTAATTTTTAAATTTTAATTTTTAATTTTTATTTCTTAATTTTTTATTTTTAATTTTTAATCTTTAATTTTTAATATTTAATTTTTAATTTTTGATTTTTATTTCTTAATTTTTAATTTTTAATTTTCAATTTTTAATTTTTAATTTTTAATATTTAATTTTTAATTTTTAATTTTTAATTTTTAATTTTTAATTTTTAATTTTTAATTTTTAATTTTTAATTTTTAATTTTTAATTTTTAATTTTTAATTTTTAATTTTTAATTTTTAATTTTTAATTTTTAATTTTTAATTTTTAATTTTTAATTTTTAATTTTTAATTTTTAATTTTTAATTTTTAATTTTTAATTTTTAATTTTTAATTTTTAATTTTTAATTTTTAATTTTTAATTTTTAATTTTTAATTTTTAATTTTTAATTTTTAATTTTTAATTTTTAATTTTTAATTTTTAATTTTTAATTTTTAATTTTTAATTTTTAATTTTTAATTTTTAATTTTTAATTTTTAATTTTTAATTTTTAATTTTTAATTTTTAATTTTTAATTTTTAATTTTTAATTTTTAATATTTAATTTTTAATTTTTAATTTTTAATTTTTAATTTTTAATTTTTAATTTTTAATTTTTAATTTTTAATTTTTAATTTTTAATTTTTTATTTTTAATTTTTAATTTTTAATTTTTAATTTTTTAATTTTTAATTTTTAATTTTTAATTTTTAATTTTTAATTTTTAATTTTTAATTTTTAATGTTTAATTTTTAATTTTTAATTTTTAATTTTTAATTTTTAATTTTTAATTTTTAATTTTTAATTTTTAATTTTTAATTTTTAATTTTAGTTTTTAATTTTGAACTTTTAATTTTTAATTTTTTATTTTTAATTTTTAATTTTTAATTTTTAATTTTTAATTTTTAATTTTTAATTTTTAATTTTTAATTTTTAATTTTTAATTTTTAATTTTTAATTTTTAATTTTTAATTTTTAATTTTTAATTTTTAATTTTTAATTTTTAATTTTTAATTTTTAATTTTTAATTTTTAATTTTTAATTTTTAATTTTTAATTTTTAATTTTTAATTTTTAATTTTTAATTTTTAATTTTTAATTTTTAATTTTTAATTTTTAATTTTTAATTTTTAATTTTTAATTTTTAATTTTTAATTTTTAATTTTTAATTTTTAATTTTTAATTTTTAATTTTTAATTTTTAATTTTTAATTTTTAATTTTTAATTTTTAATATTTAATTTTTAATTATTAATTTTTAATTTTTAATTTTTAATTTTTAATTTTTAATTTTTAATTTTTAACTTTTAATTTTTAATTTTTAAATTTAATTTTTAATTTTTAATTTTTAAATTTTAATTTTTAATTTTTAATTTTTTATTTTTAATTTTTAATCTTTAATTTTTAATATTTAATTTTTAATTTTTGATTTTTATTTCTTAATTTTTAATTTTCAATTTTCAATTTTTAATTTTTAATATTTAATTTTTAATTTTTAATTTTTAATTTTTAATTTTTAATTTTTAATTTTTAATTTTTAATTTTTAATTTTTAATTTTTAATTTTTAATTTTTAATTTGTAATTTTTAATTTTTAATTTTTAATTTTTAATTTTTAATTTTTAATTTTTAATTTTTAATTTTTAATTTTTAATTTTTAATTTTTAATTTTTAATTTTTAATTTTTAATTTTTAATTTTTAATTTTTAATTTTTAATTTTTAATTTTTAATTTTTAATTTTTAATTTTTAATTTTTAATTTTTAATTTTTAATTTTTAATTTTTAATTTTTAATTTTTAATTTTTAATTTTTAATTTTTAATTTTTAATTTTTAATTTTTAATTTTTAATTTTTAATTTTTAATTTTTAATTTTTAATTTTTAATTTTTAATTTTTAATTTTTAATTTTTAATTTTTAATTTTTAATTTTTAATTTTTAATTTTTAATTTTTAATTTTTAATTTTTAATTTTTAATTTTTAATTTTTAATTTTTAATTTTTAATTTTTAATTTTTAATTTTTAATTTTTAATTTTTAATTTTTAATTTTTAATTTTTAATTTTCAATTTTTAATTTTTAATTTTTAATTTTTAATTTTTGGTTTTTAGTTTTTAATTTTTAATTTTTAATTTTTAATTTTTAATATTTAATTTTTAATTTTTAATTTTTAATTTTTAATTTTAAAATTTTAATTTTTAATTATTAATTTTTAATTTTTAATTTTTAAGTTTTAATTTTTTATTTTTAATTTTTAATTTTTAATTTTTAATTTTTAATTTTTAATTTTTAATTTTTAATTTTTCATTTTTAATTTTTAATTTTTAATTTTTAATTTTTAATTTTTAATTTTTAATTTTTAATTTTTAATTTTTAATTTTTAATTTTTAATTTTTAATTTTTAATTTTTTATTTTTTATTTTTAATTTTTAATTTTTAATTTTTAATATTTAATTTTTAATTATTAATTTTTAATTTTTAATTTTTAATTTTTAATTTTTAATTTTTAATTTTTAATTTTTAATTTTTAATTTTTAATTTTTAATTTTTAAATTTTAATTTTTAATTTTTATTTCTTAATTTTTTATTTTTAATTTTTAATCTTTAATTTTTAATATTTAATTTTTAATTTTTGATTTTTATTTCTTAATTTTTAATTTTTAATTTTCAATTTTTAATTTTTAATTTTTAATATTTAATTTTTAATTTTTAATTTTTAATTTTTAATTTTTAATTTTTAATTTTTAATTTTTAATTTTTAATTTTTAATTTTTAATTTTTAATTTTTAATTTTTAATTTTTAATTTTTAATTTTTAATTTTTAATTTTTAATTTTTAATTTTTAATTTTTAATTTTTAATTTTTAATTTTTAATTTTTAATTTTTAATTTTTAATTTTTAATTTTTAATTTTTAATTTTTAATTTTTAATTTTTAATTTTTAATTTTTAATTTTTAATTTTTAATTTTTAATTTTTAATTTTTAATTTTTAATTTTTAATTTTTAATTTTTAATTTTTAATTTTTAATTTTTAATTTTTAATTTTTAATTTTTAATTTTTAATTTTTAATTTTTAATTTTTAATTTTTAATTTTTAATATTTAATTTTTAATTTTTAATTTTTAATTTTTAATTTTTAATTTTTAATTTTTAATTTTTAATTTTTAATTTTTAATTTTTTATTTTTAATTTTTAATTTTTAATTTTTAATTTTTAATTTTTAATTTTTAATTTTTAATTTTTAATTTTTAATGTTTAATTTTTAATTTTTAATTTTTAATTTTTAATTTTTAATTTTTAATTTTTAATTTTTAATTTTTAATTTTTAATTTTTAATTTTTAATTTTTAATTTTTAATTTTTAATTTTTAATTTTTAATTTTTAAATTTAATTTTTAATTTTTAATTTTTAATTTTTAATTTTTAAATTTTAATTTTTAATTTTTAATTTTTTATTTTTAATTTTTAATCTTTAATTTTTAATATTTAATTTTTAATTTTTGATTTTTATTTCTTAATTTTTAATTTTCAATTTTCAATTTTTAATTTTTAATATTTAATTTTTAATTTTTAATTTTTAATTTTTAATTTTTAATTTTTAATTTTTAATTTTTAATTTTTAATTTTTAATTTTTAATTTTTAATTTTTAATTTTTAATTTTTAATTTTTAATTTTTAATTTTTAATTTTTAATTTTTAATTTTTAATTTTTAATTTTTAATTTTTAATTTTTAATTTTTAATTTTTAATTTTTAATTTTTAATTTTTAATTTTTAATTTTTAATTTTTAATTTTTAATTTTTAATTTTTAATTTTTAATTTTTAATTTTTAATTTTTAATTTTTAATTTTTAATTTTTAATTTTTAATTTTTAATTTTTAATTTTTAATTTTTAATTTTTAATTTTTAATTTTTAATTTTTAATTTTTAATTTTTAATTTTTAATTTTTAATTTTTAATTTTTAATTTTGAATTTTTAATTTTTAATTTTTAATTTTTAATTTTTAATTTTTAATTTTTAATTTTTAATTTTTAATTTTTAATTTTTAATTTTTAATTTTTAATTTTTAATTTTTAATTTTTAATTTTTAATTTTTAATTTTTAATTTTTAATTTTTAATTTTCAATTTTTAATTTTTAATTTTTAATTTTTAATTTTTAATTTTTGGTTTTTAGTTTTTAATTTTTAATTTTTAATTTTTAATTTTTAATTTTTAATTTTTAATTATTAATTTTTAATTTTTAATTTTTAATTTTTAATTTTTAATTTTTAATTTTCAATTTTAAATTTTTAATTTTTAATTTTTAATTTTTACGTTTTAATTTTTAATTTTTATTTTTTAATTTTTAATTTTTAATTTTTAATTTTTAATTTTTAATTTTTAATTTTTAATTTTTAATTTTTAATTTTTAATTTTTAATTTTTAATTTTTAATTTTTAATTTTTAAATTTTAATTTTTGATTTTTAATTTTTAATTTTTAATCTTTAATTTTTAATATTTAATTTTTAATTTTTGATTTTTATTTCTTAATTTTTAATTTTTAATTTTTAATTTTTAATATTTAATTTTTAATTTTTAATTTTTAATTTTTAATTTTTAATTTTTAATTTTTAATTTTTAATTTTTAATTTTTAATTTTTAATTTTTAATTTTTAATTTTTAATTTTTAATTTTTAATTTTTAATTTTTAATTTTTAATTTTTAAGTTTTAATTTTTAATTTTTAATTTTTAATTTTTGATTTTTAATTTTTAATTTTTAATTTTTAATTTTTAATTTTTAATTTTTAATTTTTGGTTTTTAGTTTTTAATTTTTAATTTTTAATTTTTAATTTTTAATTTTTAATTTTTAATTTTTAATTTTTAATTTTTAATTTTTAATTTTTAATTTTTAATTTTTAATTTTTAATTTTTAATTTTTAATTTTTAATTTTTAATTTTTAATTTTTAATTTTTAATTTTTAATTTTTAATTTTTAATTTTTAATTTTTAATTTTTAATTTTTAATTTTTAATTTTTAATTTTTAATTTTTAATTTTTAATTTTTAATTTTTAATTTTTAATTTTTAATTTTTAATTTTTAATTTTCAATTTTTAATTTTTAATTTTTAATTTTTAATTTTTAAGTTTTAATTTTTAATTTTTAATTTTTAATTTTTAATTTTTAATTTTTAATTTTAGTTTTTAATTTTGAACTTTTAATTTTTAATTTTTTATTTTTAATTTTTAATTTTTAATTTTTAATTTTTAATTTTTAATTTTTAATTTTTAATTTTTAATTTTTAATTTTTAATTTTTAATTTTTAATTTTTAATTTTTAATTTTTAATTTTTAATTTTTAATTTTTAATTTTTAATTTTTAATTTTTAATTTTTAATTTTTAATTTTTAATTTTTAATTTTTAATTTTTAATTTTTAATTTTTAATTTTTAATTTTTAATTTTTAATTTTTAATTTTTAATTTTTAATTTTTAATTTTTAATTTTTAATTTTTAATTTTTAATTTTTAATTTTTAATTTTTAATTTTTAATTTTTAATTTTTAATTTTTAATTTTTAATTTTTAATTTTTAATTTTTAATTTTTAATTTTTAATTTTTAATTTTTAATTTTTAATTTTTAATTTTTAATTTTTAATTTTTAATTTTTAATTTTTAATTTTTAATTTTTAATTTTTAATTTTTAATTTTTAATTTTTAAATTTTAATTTTTAATTTTTAATTTTTAATTTTTAATTTTTAATATTTAATTTTTAATTATTAATTTTTAATTTTTAATTTATAATTTTTAATTTTTAATTTTTAATTTTTAATTTTTAATTTTTAATTTTTAATTTTTAATTTTTAAATTTTAATTTTTAATTTTTAATTTTTAATTTTTTATTTTTAATTTTTAATCTTTAATTTTTAATATTTAATTTTTAATTTTTGATTTTTATTTCTTAATTTTTAATTTTTAATTTTCAATTTTTAATTTTTAATTTTTAATATTTAATTTTTAATTTTTAATTTTTAATTTTTAATTTTTAATTTTTAATTTTTAATTTTTAATTTTTAATTTTTAATTTTTAATTTTTAATTTTTAATTTTAATTTTTAATTTTTAATTTTTAATTTTTAATTTTTAATTTTTAATTTTTAATTTTTAATTTTTAATTTTTAATTTTTAATTTTTAATTTTTAATTTTTAATTTTTAATTTTTAATTTTTAATTTTTAATTTTTAATTTTTAATTTTTAATTTTTAATTTTTAATTTTTAATTTTTAATTTTAATTTTTAATTTTTAATTTTTAATTTTTAATTTTTAATTTTTAATTTTTAATTTTTAATTTTTAATTTTTAATTTTTAATTTTTAATTTTTAATTTTTAATTTTTAATTTTTAATTTTTAATTTTAAATTTTTAATTTTTAATTTTTAATTTTTAATTTTTAATTTTTAATTTTTAATTTTTTATTTTTAATTTTTAATTTTTAATTTTTAATTTTTAATTTTCAATTTTTAATTTTTAATTTTTAATTTTTAATTTTAATTTTTAATTTTTAATTTTTAATTTTTAATTTTTAATT
>CAVMKG010000152.1:7500-20467 GCA_963682025.1 Cordilura impudica | reverse complement strand
AAATTAAAAATTAAAAATTTAAAATTAAAAATTAAAAATTAATAATTAAAAATTAACAATTAACAATTAAAAATTAATAATTAAAAATTAAAAATTAAAAATTAAAAATTAAAAATTAAAAATTAAAAATTAAAAATTAAAAATTAAAAATTGAAAATTAAAAATTAAAAAATAAAAATTAAAAATTAAAAAGTAAAAATTAAAAATTAAAAATTAAAAATTAAAAATTAAAAATTAAAAATTAAAAATTAAAAATTAAAAATTAAAAATTAAAAATTAAAAATTAAAAATTAAAAATTAAAAATTAAAAATTAAAAATTAAAAATTAAAAATTAAAAATTAAAAATTAAAAATTAAAAATTAAAAATTAAAAATTAAAAATTAAAAATTAAAAATTAAAAATTAAAAATTAAAAATTAAAAATTAAAAATTAAAAATTAAAAATTAAAAATTAAAAATTAAAAATTAAAAATTAAAAATTAAAAATTAAAAATTAAAAATTAAAAATTAAAAATTAAAAATTAAAAATTAAAAATTAAAAATTAAAAATTAAAAATTAAAAATTAAAAATTAAAAATTAAAAATTAAAACTTAAAAATTAAAAATTAAAAATTAAAAATTAAAAATTAAAAATTAAAAATTAAAAATTAAAAATTAAAAATTAAAAATTAAAAATTAAAAATTAAAAATTAAAAATTAAAAATTAAAAATTAGAAATTAAAAATTAAAAATTAAAAATTAAAAATTAAAAATTAAAAATTAAAAATTAAAAATTAAAAATTAAAAATTAAAAATTAAAAATTAAAAATTAAAAATTAAAAATTAAAAATTAAAAATTAAAAATTAAAAATTAAAAATTAAAAATTAAAAATTAAAAATTAAAAATTAAAAATTAAAAATTAAAAATTAAAAATTAAAAATTAAAAATTAAAAAATTAAAAATTAAAAATTAAAAATTAAAAATTAAAAATTAAAAATTAAAAATTAAAAATTAAAAATTAAAAATTAAAAATTAAAAATTAAAAACTAAAAATTAAAAATTAAAAATTAAAAATTAAAAATTAAAAATTAAAAATTAAAAATTAAAAATTAAAAATTAAAAATTAAAAATTAAAAATTCAAAATTAAAAACTAAAAATTAAAAACTAAAAATTAAAAATTTAATATTAAAAATTAAAAATTAAAAATTATAAATTAAAAATTAAAAATTAAAAATTAAAAATTAAGAATTAAAAATTAAAAATTAAAAATTAAAAATTAAAAATTAAAAATTAAAAATTAAAAATTAAAAATTAAAAATTAAAAATTAAAAATTAAAAATTAAAAATTAAAAATTAAAAATTAAAAATTAAAAATTAAAAATTAAAAATTAAAAATTAAAAATTAAAAATTAAAAATTAAAAATTAAAAATTAAAAATTAAAAATTAAAAATTAAAAATTAAAAATTAAAAATTAAAAATTAAAAATTAAAAATTAAAAATTAAAAATTAAAAATTAAAAATTAAAAATTAAAAATTAAAAATTAAAAATTAAAAATTAAAAATTAAAAATTAAAAATTAAAAATTAAAAAGTAAAAATTAAAAATTAAATATTAAAAATTAAAAATTAAATATTAAAACTCAGAAATTAAAAATTATAAATTATAAATTATAAATTAAAAATTAAAAATTAAAAATTAAAAATTAAAAATTAAAAATTAAAAATTAAAAATTAAAAATTAAAAATTAAAAATTATAAATTATAAATTATAAATTATAAATTATAAATTATAAATTATAAATTATAAATTATAAATTATAAATTATAAATTATAAATTATAAATTAAAAATTAAAAATTAAAAATTAAAAATTAAAAATTAAAAATTAAAAATTAAAAATTAAAAATTAAAAATTAAAAATTAAAAATTAAAAATTAAAAATTAAAAGTTAAAAATTAAAAATTAAAAATTAAAACTAAAAATTAAAAATTAAAAATTAAAAATTAAAAATTAAAAATTAGAAATTAAAAATTAAAAATTAAAAATTAAAAATTAAAAATCAAAAATTAAAAATTAAAAATTAAAAATTAAAAATTAAAAATTAAAAATTAAAAATTAAAAATTAAAAATTAAAAATTAAAAATTAAAAATTAAAAATTAAAAATTAAAAATTAAAAATTAAAAATTAAAAATTAAAAATTAAAAAATTAAAAACTAAAAATTAAATATTAAAAATTAAAAATTAAAAATTAAAAATTAAAAATTAAAAATTAAAAATTAAAAATTAAAAGTTAAAAATTAAAAATTAGAAATTAAAAATTCAAAATTCAAAATTAAAAATTAAAAACTAAAAATTAAAAATTAAAAATTCAAAATTCAAAATTAAAAATTAAAAATTAAAAATTAAAAATTAAAAATTAAAAATTAAAAATTAAAAATTAAAAATTAAAAATTAAAAATTAAAAATTAAAAATTAAAAATTAAAAATTAAAAATTAAAAATTAAAAATTAAAAACTAAAAATTAAAAATTAAAAATTAAAAATTAAAAATTCAAAATTCAAAATTCAAAATTCAAAATTCAAAATTCAAAATTCAAAATTCAAAATTCAAAATTCAAAATTCAAAATTCAAAATTCAAAATTCAAAATTCAAAATTCAAAATTCAAAATTCAAAATTCAAAATTCAAAATTCAAAATTCAAAATTCAAAATTCAAAATTCAAAATTCAAAATTCAAAATTCAAAATTCAAAATTCAAAATTCAAAATTCAAAATTAAAAATTAAAAATTAAAAATTAACAAGTAAGAAAATTATAGTCGGTCTAGACCGACTATACGATACCCTATACCATGCGTTTAGAAATCCTATCTCTTAGGCCCAACTAACTGGACATAGAAAATAAGCAAAAACCAAATTTGAGTGGGATTTTTATTAATTTTTTTGGCTGCAGATATAAAAAAGTTCATATCGGATGCTATATCTATAAAGGGGCTAGGTCCAAAAATGGACCTATCCTGATCATGTTTGGTAAAGTCTCTTGTATTTTGCAAAAATATGTACAAACAAAATTTGAGAAGAATCAGTGCAATATTTTTGTTTTTTAATAGATTTAACTGAAGATCGGGAAGCAGCTCTATATGGGGTCAAAGGGATCATTTTTGGACTACTCATTAGTGGATGTAATGAACGCATACAAACCCAATTTGAGTAAGATCTATATGACAATTTGGATCTTATGGCAATTTATGTCGATTTCATATGGGTAATTTGTATGGGGGCTAGGTCTGAACATGGACCGATTCTCACCGATTTCAATAGCGTTCATCCCATATGCTTATATACCAAATTTCATCAAAATATATTCATATTTGCGACCTGCAGTTTGATTACAAGCTTTACATGGACACACAGACGGACGGACGGACGGACGGACGGACGGACATTGTTAAATCAACTCAGAAAGTGATTCTGATTCGATCGGTATAATTAAAGATGGTTCTAGGTCAAATATTTTTGGTTGTTACAAACAGCAGCACAAAGTCATTATACCCAAACCACATAGTGGTATAGGGTATAAAAATTAAAAATTAAAAATTAAAAATTAATAATTAAAAACTAAAAATTAAAAACTAAAAATTAAAAATTTAAAATTAAAAATTAAATTAAAATTAATAATTAAAAATTAAAAATTAACAATTAAAAATTAAAAATTAAAAATTAAAAATTAAAAATTAAAAATTAAAAATTAAAAATGAAAAATTAAAAATTAAAAATTTAAAAATTAAAAATTAAAAATTGAAAATTAAAAAATAAAAATTAAAAATTAAAAATTAAAAAGTAAAAATTAAAAATTAAAAATTAAAAATTAAAAATTAAAAATTAAAAATTAAAAATTAAAAATTAAAAATTAAAAATTAAAAATTAAAAATTAAAAATTAAAAATTAAAAATAAAAATTAAAAATTAAAAATTAAAAATTAAAAATTAAAAATTAAAAATTAAAAATTAAAAATTAAAAATTAAAAATTAAAAATTAAAAATTAAAAATTAAAAATTAAAAATTAAAAATTAAAAATTAAAAATTAAAAGTTAAAAATTCAAAATTCAAAATTCAAAATTAAAAATTAAAAATTAAATATTAAAAATTAAAAATTTAAAAATTAAAAATAAAAAATTAAAAATTAAAAATTAAAAATTAAAAATTAAAAATTGAAAATTAAAAATTAAAAAATAAAAATTAAAAATTAAAAATTAAAAAGTAAAAATTAAAACGCATACAAACCCAATTTGAGTAAGATCTATATGACAATTTGGATCTTATGGCAATTTATGTCGATTTCATATGGGTAATTTGTATCGGGGCTAGGTCTGAACATGGACCGATTCTCACCGATTTCAATAGCGTTCATCCCATATGCTTATATACCAAATTTCATCAAAATATATTCATATTTGCGACCTGCAGTTTGATTACAAGCTTTACATGGACACACAGACGGACGGACGGACGGACGGACGGACGGACATTGTTAAATCAACTCAGAAAGTGATTCTGATTCGATCGGTATAATTAAAGATGGTTCTAGGTCAAATATTTTTGGTTGTTACAAACAGCAGCACAAAGTCATTATACCCAAACCACATAGTGGTATAGGGTATAAAAATTAAAAATTAAAAATTAAAAATTAATAATTAAAAACTAGAAATTAAAAACTAAAAATTAAAAATTTAAAATTAAAAATTAAAAATTAAAAATTAAATTAAAATTAATAATTAAAAATTAAAAATTAACAATTAAAAATTAAAAATTAAAAATTAAAAATTAAAAATTAAAAATGAAAAATTAAAAATTTAAAAATTAAAAATTAAAAATTAAAAATTGAAAATTAAAAATTAAAAAATAAAAATTAAAAATTAAAAATTAAAAAGTAAAAATTAAAAATTAAAAATTAAAAATTAAAAATTAAAAATTAAAAATTAAAAATTAAAAATTAAAAATTAAAAATTAAAAATTAAAAATTAAAAATTAAAAATTAAAAATTAAAAATTAAAAATTAAAAATTAAAAGTTAAAAATTCAAAATTCAAAATTAAAAATTAAAAATTAAATATTAAAAATTAAAAATTTAAAAATTAAAAATAAAAAATTAAAAATTAAAAATTAAAAATTAAAAATTAAAAATTAAAAAATAAAAATTAAAAATTAAAAGTTAAAAATTCAAAATTCAAAATTAAAAATTAAAAATTAAATATTAAAAATTAAAAATTAAAAAAGTAAAAATTAAAAATTAGAAATTAAAAATTAAAAATTAAAAATTAAAAAATAAAAATTAAAAATTAAAAATTAAAAAGTAAAAATTAAAAATTAAAAATTAAAAATTAAAAATTAAAAATAAAAAATAAAAAATTAAAAATTAAAAATTAAAAATTAAAAATTAAAAATTTAAAATTAAAAATTAAAAATTAAAAATTAAAAATTAAAAATTAAAAATTAAAAATTAAAAATTAAAAATTAAAAATTAAAAATTAAAAATTAAAAATTAAAAATTAAAAATTAAAAATTAAAAATTAAAAATTAAAAATTAAAAATTAAAAATTAAAAATTAAAAATTAAAAATTAAAAATTAAAAATTAAAAATTAAAAATTAAAAATTAAAAATTAAAAATTAAAAATTAAAAATTAAAAATTAAAAATTAAAAATTAAAAACTAAAAACTAAAAATTAAAAATTTAAAATTAAAAATTAAAAATTAAAAATTAAAAATTAAAAATTAAAAATTAAAAATTAAAAATTAAAAATTAAAAATTAAAAATTATAAATTATAAATTTAAAATTAAAAATTAAAAACAAAAAATTAAAAATTAAAAATTAAAAATTAAAAATTAAAAATTAAAAATAAAAAATTAAAAATTAAAAATTAAAAATTAAAAATTAAAAATTAAAAATTAAAAATTAAAAATTAAAAATTAAAAATTAAAAATTAAAAATTAAAAATTAAAAATTAAAAATTAAAAATTAAAAATTAAAAATTAAAAATTAAAAATTAAAAATTAAAAATTAAAAATTAAAAATTAAAAATTAAAAATTAAAAATTAAAAATTAAAAATTAAAAATTAAAAATTAAAAATTAAAAATTAAAAATTAAAAATTAAAAATTTAAAATTAAAAATTAAAAATTAAAAATTAAAAATTAAAAATTAAAAATTAAAAATTGAAAATTAAAAATTAAAAATTAAAAATTAAAAATTAAAAATTAAAAATTAAAAATTAAAAATTAAAAATTAAAAATTAAAAATTAAAATTAAAAATTAAAAATTAAAAATTAAAAATTAAAAATTAAAAATTAAAAATTAAAAATTAAAAATTAAAATTTAAAAATTAAAAATTAAAAATTAAAAATTAAAAATTAAAAATTAAAAATTAAAAATTAAAAAGTAAAAATTAAAAATAAAAAATTAAAAATTAAAAATTAAAAATTAAAAATAAAAAATTAAAAATTAAAAATTAAAAATCAAAAATTAAAAATTAAAAATTAAAAATTAAAAATTAAAAATTAAAAATTAAAAATTAAAAATTAAAAATTAAAAACTAAAAATTAAAAATTAAAAATTAAAAATTAAAAATTAAAAATTAAATTAAAAATTAATTAAAAATTAAAAATTAAAAATTAAAAATTAAAAATTAAAAATTAAAAATTAAAAATTAAAATTTAAAAATTAAAAATTAAAAATTAAAAATTAAAAATTAAAAATTAAAAATTAAAAATTAAAAATTAAAAATTAAAAATTAAAAACTAAAAATTAAGAATTAAAAATTAAAAATTAAAAATTAAAAATTAAAAATTAAAAATTAAAAATTAAAAATTAAAAATTAAAAATTAAAAATTAAAAATTAAATTAAAAATTAAAAATTAAAAATTAAAAATTAAAAATTAAAAATTAAAAATTAAAAATTAAAAATTAAAAATTAAAAATTAAAAATTAAAAATTAAAAATTAAAAATTAAAAATTAAAAATTAAAAATTAAAAATTAAAAATTAAAAATTAAAAATTAAAAATTCAAAATAAAAATAAAAAATTAAAAGTTAAAAATTAAAGATTAAAAACTAAAATTAAAAATTTAATATTAAAAATTAAAAAATAAAAATTAAAAATTAAAAATTAAAAATTAAAAATTAAAAATTAAAAATTAAAAATTAAAAATTTAAAATTAAAAATTAAAAATTAAAAATTAAAAATTAAAAATTAAAAATTAAAAATTAGAAATTAAAAATTAAAAATTAAAAATTAAAAATTAAAAATTAAAAATTAAAAATTAAAAAGTAAAAATTAAAAATTAAAAATTAAAAATTAAAAATTAAAAATTAAAAATTAAAAATTCAAAATTAAAAAATAAAAATTAAAAACTAAAAATTAAAAATTTAATATTAAAAATTAAAAATTATAAATTAAAAATTAAAAATTAAAAATTAATTAAAAATTAAAAACTAAATATTAAAAATTAAAAATTAAAAATTAAAAATTAAAAATTAAAAATTAAAAATTAAAAATTAAAAATTAAAAATTAAAAATTAAAAATTAAAAATTAAAAATTAAAAATTAAAAATTAAAAATTAAAAATTAAAAACTAAAAATTAAGAATCAAAAATTAAAAATTAAAAATTAAAAATTAAAAATTAAAAATTAAAAATTAAAAATTAAAAATTAAAAATTAAAAATTCAAAATAAAAATAAAAAATTAAAAGTTAAAAATTAAAGATTAAAAACTAAAATTAAAAATTAAATATTAAAAATTAAAAATTAAAAATTAAAAATTAAAAAATAAAAATTAAAAATTAAAAATTAAAAATTAAAAATTAAAAATTAAAAATTAAAAATTAAAAATTAAAAATTAAAAATTAAAAATTAAAAATTAAAAATTAAAAATTAAAAATTAAAAATTTAAAATTAAAAATTAAAAATTAAAAATTAAAAATTAAAAATTAAAAATTAAAAATTAAAAATTAAAAATTAAAAATTAAAAATTCAAAATTAAAAACTAAAAATTAAAAACTAAAAATTAAAAATTTAATATTAAAAATTAAAAATTAAAAATTATAAATTAAAAATTAAAAATTAAAAATTAAAAATTAAAAATTAAAAATTAAATATTAAAAATTAAAAATTAAAAATTAAAAATTAAAAATTAAAAATTAAAAATTAAAAATTAAAAATTAAAAATTAAAAATTAAAAATTAAAAATTAAAAATTAAAAATTAAAAATTAAAAATTAAAAATTAAAAATTAAAAATTAAAAATTAAAAATTAAAAATTAAAAATTAAAAATTAAAAATTAAAAATTAAAAATTAAAAATTAAAAATTAAAAATTAAAAATTAAAAATTAAAAATTAAAAATTAAAAATTAAAAATTAAAAATTAAAAATTAAAAATTAAAAATTAAAAATTAAAAATTAAAAATTAAAAATTAAAAATCAAAAATTATAAATTAAAAATTAAATATTAAAAATTAAAAATTAAATATTAAAACTCAGAAATTAAAAATTATAAATTATAAACTATAAATTAAAAATTAAAAATTAAAAATTAAAAATTAAAAATTATAAATTATAAATTAAAAATTAAAAATTAAAAATTAAAAATTAAAAATTAAAAATTAAAAGTTAAAAATTAAAAATTAAAAATTAAAAACTAAAAATTAAAAATTAAAAATTAAAAATTAAAAATTAAAAATTAAAAATTAAAAATTAAAAATTAAAAATTAAAAATTAAAAATTAAAAATTAAAAATTAAAAATTAAAAATTAAAAATTAAAAATTAAAAATTAAAAATTAAAAATTAAAAATTAAAAATTAAAAATTAAAAATTAAAAATTAAAAATTAAAAATTAAAAATTAAAAATTAAAAATTAAAAATTAAAAATTAATAATTAAAAATTAAAAATTAAAAATTAAAAATTAAAAATTAAAAATTAAAAATTAAAAATTAAAAATTAAAAATTAAAAATTAAAAATTAAAAATTAAAAATTAAAAATTAAAAATTAAAAATTAAAAATTAAAAATTAAAAATTAAAAATAAAAAATTAAAAATTAAAAATTAAAAATAAAAATTAAAAATTAAAAATTTGAAATTAAAAACGAAAAATTAAATATTAAAAATTAAAAATTAAAAGTTAAAAATTAAAAATTAGAAATTAAAAATTAAAAATTAAAAATTAAAAATTAAAAATTAAAAATTAAAAATTAAAAATTAAAAATTCAAAATTCAAAATTCAAAATTAAAAATTAAAAATTAAAAATTAAATTAAAAATTAATTAAAAATTAAAAATTAAAAATTAAAAATTAAAAATTAAAAATTAAAAATTAAAAATTAAAAATTAAAAATTAAAAATTAAAAATTAAAAATTAAAAATTAAAAATTAAAAATTAAAAATTAAAAATTAAAAATTAAAAATTAAAAATTAAAAATTAAAAATTAAAAATTAAAAACTAAAAATTAAGAATTAAAAATTAAAAATTAAAAATTAAAAATTAAAAATTAAAAATTAAAAATTAAAAATTAAAAATTAAAAATTAAAAATTAAAAATTAAAAATTAAAAATTAAAAATTAAAAATTAAAAATTAAAAATTCAAAATAAAAAATTAAAAGTTAAAAATTAAAGATTAAAAACTAAAATTAAAAATTTAATATTAAAAATTAAAAATTAAAAAATAAAAATTAAAAATTAAAAATTAAAAATTAAAAATTAAAAATTAAAAATTAAAAATTACAAATTAAAAATTAAAAATTAAAAATTAAAAATTAAAAATTAAAAATTAAAAATTAAAAATTAAAAATTAAAAATTAAAAATTAAAAATTAAAAATTAAAAATTAAAAATTAAAAATTAAAAATTAAAAATTAAAAATTAAAAATTAAAAATTAAAAATTAAAAATTAAAAATTAAAAATTAAAAATTAAAAATTAAAAATTAAAAATTAAAAATTAAAAA
This sequence comes from Cordilura impudica, assembly GCA_963682025.1. Classification (NCBI taxonomy): domain Eukaryota; kingdom Metazoa; phylum Arthropoda; class Insecta; order Diptera; family Scathophagidae; genus Cordilura; species Cordilura impudica. The sequence goes on along the minus strand of CAVMKG010000152.1, from coordinate 10,496 downwards.
TTAAAAATTAAAAATTAAAAATTAAAAATTAAAAATTAAAAATTAAAAATTAAAAATTAAAAATTAAAAATTAAAAATTAAAAATTAAAAATTAAAAATTAAAAATTAAAAATTCAAAATTAAAAAATAAAAATTAAAAACTAAAAATTAAAAATTTAATATTAAAAATTAAAAATTATAAATTAAAAATTAAAAATTAAAAATTAAAAATTAAAAATTAAAAATTAAAAATTAAAAATTAAAAATTAAAAATTAAAAATTAATTAAAAATTAAAAACTAAAAATTAAAAATTAAAAATTAAAAATTAAAAATTAAAAATTAAAAATTAAAAATTAAAAATTAAAAATTAAAAATTAAAAATTAAAAATTAAAAATTAAAAATTAAAAATTAAAAATTAAAAATTAAAAATTAAAAATTAAAAATTAAAAATTAAAAATTAAAAATTAAAAATTAAAAACTAAAAATTAAGAATTAAAAATTAAAAATAAAAAATTAAAAATTAAAAATTAAAAATTAAAAATTAAAAATTAAAAATTAAAAATTAAAAATTAAAAATTAAAAATTAAAAATTAAAAATTAAAAATTAAAAATTAAAAATTAAAAATTCAAAATAAAAATAAAAAATTAAAAGTTAAAAATTAAAGATTAAAAACTAAAATTAAAAATTAAATATTAAAAATTAAAATTAAAAATTAAAAAATAAAAATTAAAAATTAAAAATTAAAAATTAAAAATTAAAAATTAAAAATTAAAAATTAAAAATTAAAAATTAAAAATTAAAAATTAAAAATTAAAAATTAAAAATTAAAAATTAAAAATTAAAAATTAAAAATTAAAAATTAAAAATTAAAAATTAAAAATTAAAAATTAAAAATTAAAAATTAAAAATTAAAAATTAAAAATTAAAAATTAAAAATTAAAAATTAAAAATTAAAAATTAAAAATTAAAAATTAAAAATTAAAAATTAAAAATTAAAAATTAAAAATTAAAAATTAAAAATTAAAAATTAAAAATTAAAAATTAAAAATTAAAAATTAAAAATTAAAAATTAAAAATTAAAAATTAAAAATTAAAAATTAAAAATTAAAAATTAAAAACTAAAAATTAAAAATTTAATATTAAAAATTAAAAATTAAAAATTATAAATTAAAAATTAAAAATTAAAAATTAAAAATTAAAAATTAAAAATTAAAAATTAAAAATTAAAAATTAAAAATTAAAAATTAAAAATTAAAAATTAAAAATTAAAAATTAAAAATTAAATATTAAAAATTAAAAATTAAAAATTAAAAATTAAAAATTAAAAATTAAAAATTAAAAATTAAAAATTAAAAATTAAAAATTAAAAATTAAAAATTAAAAATTAAAAATTAAAAATTAAAAATTAAAAATTAAAAATTAAAAATTAAAAATTAAAAATTAAAAATTAAAAATTTAAAATTAAAAATCAAAAATTAGAAATTAAAAATTAAATATTAAAAATTAAAAATTAAATATTAAAACTCAGAAATTAAAAATTATAAATTATAAATTAAAAATTAAAAATTAAAAATTAAAAATTAAAAATTATAAATTATAAATTAAAAATTAAAAATTAAAAATTAAAAGTTAAAAATTAAAAATTAAAAATTAAAAATTAAAAATTAAAAATTAAAAATTAAAAATTAAAAATTAAAAATTAAAAATTAAAAATTAAAAATTAAAAATTAAAAATTAAAAATTAAAAATTAAAAATTAAAAATTAAAAATTAAAAATTATAAATTAAAAATTAAAAATTAAAAATTAAAAATTAAAATTAAAAATTAAAAATTAAAAATTAAAAATTAAAAATTAAAAATTAAAAATTAAAAATTAAAAATTAAAAATTAAAAATTAAAAATTAAAAATTAAAAATTAAAAATTAAAAATTAAAAATTAAAAATTAAAAATTAAAAATTAAAAATTAAAAATTAAAAATTAAAAATTAAAAATTAAAAATTAAAAATTAAAAATTAAAAATTAAAAATTAAAAATTAAAAATTAAAAATAAAAAATTAAAAATTAAAAATAAAAATTAAAAATTAAAAATTTAAAATTAAAAACGAAAAATTAAATATTAAAAATTAAAAATTAAAAGTTAAAAATTAAAAATTAGAAATTAAAAATTAAAAATTAAAAATTCAAAATTCAAAATTCAAAATTAAAAATTAAAAATTAAAAATTAAAAATTAAAAATTAAAAATTAAAAATTAAAAATTAAAAATTAAAAATTAAAAATTAAAAATTAAAAATTAAAAATTAAAAATTAAAAATTAAAAATTAAAAATTAAAAATTAAAAATTAAAAATTAAAAATTAAAAATTAAAAATTAAAAATTAAAAATTAAAAATTAAAAATTAAAAATTAAAAATTAAAAATTAAAAATTAAAAATAAAAAATTAAAAATTTAAAATTAAAAACAAGTAAGAAAATTATAGTCGGTCTAGACCGACTATACGATACCCTATACCATGCGTTTAGAAACCCTATCTCTTAGGCCCAACTAACTGGACATTGAAAATAAGCAAAAACCAAATTTGAGTGGGATTTTTATTAATTTTTTTGGCTGCAGATATGAAAAAGTTCATATCGGATGCTATATCTATAAAGGGACTAGGTCCAAAAATGGACCGATCCTGATCATGTTTGGTAAAGTCTCTTGTATTTTGCAAAAATATGTACAAACAAAATTTGAGAAGAATCAGTGCAATTTTTTTGTTTTTAATAGATTTAAGTGAAGATCGGGAAGCAGCTCTATATGGGCTCAAAGGGATCATTTTTGGACTACTCATTAGTGGATGTAATGAACGCATACAAACCCAATTTGAGTAAGATCTATATGACAATTTCGATCTTATGGCAATTTATGTCGATTTCATATGGGTAATTTGTATGGGGGCTAGGTCTGAACATGGACCGATTCTCACCAATTTCAACAGCGTTCATCCCATGGCCGATAAAAGCTTATATGCCA
>CAVMKG010000151.1:12500-15000 GCA_963682025.1 Cordilura impudica | reverse complement strand
AGCTTAAAAAGTAAAAATTAAAAATTAAAAATTAAAAATTAAAAATTAAAAATTAAAAATTAAAAATTAAAAATTAAAAATTAAAAATTAAAAATTAAAAATCAAAAATTAAAAATTAAAAAATAAAAATTAAAAATTAAAAATTAAAAATTAAAAGTTAAAAATTAAAAATTAAAAATTAAAAACTAAAAATTAAAAATTAAAAATTAAAAATTAAAATTAAAATTAAAAATTAAAAATTAAAAATTAAAAATTAAAAATTAAAAATTAAAAATTAAAAATTAAAAATTAAAAATTAAAAATTAAAAATTAAAAATTAAAAAATTAAAAATTAAAAATTAAAAATTAAAAATTAAAAATTAAAAATTAAAAGTTAAAAATTAAAAATTAAAAATTAAAAATTAAAATTAAAAATTAAAAATTAAAAATTAAAAATTAAAAATTAAAAATTAAAAATTAAAAATTAAAAATTAAAAATTAAAAATTAAAAATTAAAAATTAAAAATTAAAAATTAAAAATTAAAAATTAAAAATTAAAAATTAAAAATTAAAAATTAAAAATTAAAAATTAAAAATTAAAAATTAAAAATTAAAAATTAAAAATTAAAAATTAAAAATTAAAAATTAAAAATTAAAAATTAAAAATTAAAAATTGAAAATTAGAAATTAAAAATTAAAAATTAAAAATTAAAAATTGAAAATTAAGAATTAAATGTTAAAAATTAAAAATTAAAAATTAAAAATTAAAAATTAAAAATTAAAAATTAAAAATTAAAAATTAAAAATTAAAAATTAAAAATTGAAAATTAAAAATCAAAAATTAAAAATTAAATATTAAAAATTAAAAATTAAAATTAAAAATTAAAAATAAAAAATTATATATTAAAAATAAACAATTAAAAATTAAAAATTACAAATTAAAAATTAAAAATGATAAATTAAAAATTAAAAATTAAAAATTAAAAATTAAAAATTAAAAATTAAAAAATTAAAAAGTAAAAACTAAAAATTATTAATTAAAAAATTAAAAATTAAAATTAAAAATTAAGAATTAAATGTTAAAAATTAAAAATTAAAAATTAAAAATTAAAAATTAAAAATTAAAAATTAAAAATTAAAAATTAAAAATTGAAAATTAAAAATCAAAAATTAAAAATTAAATATTAAAAATTAAAAATTAAAATTAAAAATTAAAAATAAAAAATTATATATTAAAAATAAACAATTAAAAATTAAAAATTACAAATTAAAAATTAAAAATGATAAATTAAAAATTAAAAATGAAAAATTAAAAATTAAAAATTAAACATTTAAAATCAAAAATTAAAAATTAAAAATTAAAAATTAAAAATTAAAAATTAAAAATTAAAAATTAAAAATTAAAAATTAAAAATTAAAATTGAAGATTAATAATTGAAAATTAAAAATTAAAAATTAAAAATTGAAAATTAAAAATTAAAAATTAAAAATTAAAAATTACAAATTAAAAATTAAAAATTAAAAATTAAAAATTAAAAATTAAAAAATAAAAATTAAAAATTAAAAATTAAAAATTAAAAATTAAAAATTAAAAATTAAAAATTAAAAATTCAAAATTCAAAATTAAAATTAAAAATTAAAAATTAAAAATTAAAAATTAAAAATTAAAAATTAAAAATTAAAAATTAAAAATTAAAAATTAAAAATTAAAAATTAAAAATTAAAAATTAAAAATTAAAAATTAAAAATTAAAAATTAAAAATTAAAAATTAAAAATTAAAAATTAAAAATTAAAAATTAAAAATTAATAATTAAAAATTAAAAATTAAAAATTAAAAATTAAAAATTAAAAATTAAAAATTAAAAATTAAAAATTAAAAATTAAAAATTAAAAATTAAAAATTAAAAATTAAAAATTAAAAATTAAAAATTAAAAATTAAAAATTAAAAATTAAAAATTAAAAATTAAAAATTAAAAATTAAAAATTAAAAATTAAAAATTAAATATTAAAAATTAAAAATTAAAAATTAAAAATTAAAAATTAAAAATTAAAAATTAAAAATTAAAAATTAAAAATTAAAAATTAAAAATTTAAAATTAAAAATTAAAAATTAAAAATTAAAAATTAAAAATTAAAAATTAAAAATTAAAAATTAAAAATTAAAAATTAAAAATTAAAAATTAAAAATTAAAAATTAAAAATTAAAAATTAAAAATTAAAAATTAAAAATTAAAAATTAAAAATTAAAAATTAAAAATTAAAAATTAAAAATTAAAAATTAAAAATTAAAAATTAAAAATTAAAAATTAAAAATTAAAAATGAAAATTAAACTTAAAAATTTAAAACTAAAAATTAAAAATTAAAAATTAAAAAATTAAAATTAAAAAATTAAAATTAAAAATTAAAAATTAAAAATTAAAAATTAAAAATTAAAAATTAAAAATTAAAAATTAAAAATTTTAAATCAAAAATTAAAAATTAAAAATCAAAAATTAAAAATTAAAAATTAAAATTAAAA
>CAVMKG010000151.1:5000-7500 GCA_963682025.1 Cordilura impudica | reverse complement strand
TTAAAAATTAAAAATTAAAATTAAAAATTAAAAATTAAAAATTAAAAATTAAAAATTAAAAATTAAAAATTAAAAATTAAAAATTAAAAATTAAAAATTAAAAATTAAAAATTAAAAATTAAAAATTAAAAATTAAAAATTAAAAATTAAAAATTAAAAATTAAAAATTAAAAATTAAAAATTAAAAATTAAAAATTAAAAATTAAAAATTAAAAATTAAAAATTAAAAATTAAAAATTAAAAATTAAAAATTAAAAATTAAAAATTAAAAATTAAAAATTAAAAATTAAAAATTAAAAATTAAAAATTAAAAATTAAAAATTAAAAATTAAAAATTAAAAATTAAAAATTAAAAATTAAAAATTAAAAATTAAAATTAAAAATTAAAAATTAAAAATTAAAAATTAAAAATTAAAATTAAAAATTAAAAATTAAAAATTAAAAATTAAAAATTAAAAATTAAAAATTAAAAATTAAAAATTAAAAATTAAAAATTAAAAAATTGATAAAATTAGAAATTAAAAATTAAAAATTAAAAATTAAAAATTAAATTGAAAATTAAGAATTAAAGTTAAAAATTAAAAATTAAAAATTAAAAATTAAAAATTAAAAATTAAAAATTAAAAATTAAAAATTAAAAATTAAAAATTAAAAATTAAAAATTAAAAATTAAAAATTAAAAATTAAAAATTAAAAATTAAAAATTAAAATTAAAAATTAAAAATTGAAAATTAAAAATCAAAAATTAAAAATAAAAAATTATATATTAAAAATAAACAATTAAAAATTAAAAATTACAAATTAAAAATTAAAATGATAAATTAAAAATTAAAAATTAAAAATTAAAAATTAAAATTAAAAATTAAAAATTAAAAATTAAAAATTAAAAATTAAAAACTAAAAATTAAAAATTAAAAATTAAAAATTAAAAAATTAAAAACTAAAAATTAAACATTAAAAATTAAAAAATTAAAATTAAAATTAAAATTAAAATTAAAATTAAAAATTAAAAATTAAAATTTAAAAATTAAAAATTAAAAATTAAAAATTAGAAATTAAAAATTAAAAATTAAAAATTAAAAATTAAAAATTAAAAATAAAAATTAAAAATTAAAAATTAAAAATTAAAAATTAAAAATTAAAAATTAAAAATTAAAAATTAAAAATTAAAAATTAAAATTTAAAAATTTAAAATTAAAATATCAAATTAAAAATTAAAAATTAAAAATTAGAATTTAAAAATTAAAAATTAAAAATTAAAAATTAAAAATTAAAAATTAAAAATTAAAAATTAAAAATTAAAAATTAAAACTTAATGGTTAAAAATTAAAAATTAAAGCTTAAAAAGTAAAAATTAAAAATTAAAAATTAAAAATTAAAATTAAAAATTAAAAATTAAAAATTAAAAATTAAAAATTAAAAATTAAAAATTAAAAATTAAAAAATCAAAAATTAAAAATTAAAAAATAAAAATTAAAAATTAAAAATTAAAAGTTAAAAATTAAAAATTAAAAATTAAAAACTAAAAATTAAAAATTAAAAATTAAAAATTAAAAATTAAAATTAAAAATTAAAAATTAAAAATTAAAAATTAAAAATTAAAAATTAAAAATTAAAAATTAAAAATTAAAAATTAAAAATTAAAAATAAAAATTAAAAATTAAAAATTAAAAATTAAAAATTAAAAATTAAAAATTAAAAATTAAAAATTAAAAATTAAAAATTAAAAATTAAAAATTAAAAATTAAAAATTAAAAATTAAAATTAAAAATTAAAAATTAAAAATTAAAAATTAAAAATTAAAAATTAAAAATTAAAAATTAAAAATTAAAAATTAAAAATTCAAAATTAAAAATTAAAAATTAAAAATTAAAAATTAAAAATTAAAAATTAAAAATTAAAAATTAAAAATTAAAAATTAAAAATTAAAAATTAAAAATTAAAAATTAAAAATTAAAAATTAAAAATTAAAAATTAAAAATTAAAATTAAAAATTAAAAATTAAAAATTAAAAATTAAAAATTAAAAATTAAAAATTAAAAATTAAAAATTGAAAATTAGAAATTAAAAATTAAAAATTAAAAATTAAAAATTAAAAATTGAAAATTAAGAATTAAATGTTAAAAATTAAAAATTAAAAATTAAAAATTAAAAATTAAAAATTAAAAATTAAAAATTAAAAATTAAAAATTGAAAATTAAAAATCAAAAATTAAAAATTAAATATTAAAAATTAAAAATTAAAATTAAAAATTAAAATTAAAAAATTATATATTAAAAATAAACAATTAAAAATTAAAAATTACAAATTAAAAATTAAAAATGATAAATTAAAAATTAAAAATTAAAAATTAAAAATTAAAAATTAAAAATTAAAAATTAAAAATTAAAAATTAAAAAATTAAAAAGTAAAAACTAAAAATTATTAATTAAAATTAAAAATTAAAAATTAAAAATTAAGAATTAAATGTTAAAAATTAAAAATTAAAAATTAAAAATTA
>CAVMKG010000150.1:35000-38038 GCA_963682025.1 Cordilura impudica | reverse complement strand
AAAAATTAAAAATTAAAAATTAAAAATTAAAAATTAAAAATTAAAAATTAAAAATTAAAAATTTAAAATTAAAAATTAAAAATTAAAAATTAAAAAATAAAAATAAAAATAAAAAATTAAAATTTTAAAATTAAAAATTAAAACCTAAAAATTAAAAATTAAAAATTAAAAATTAAAAATTAGAAATTAAAAATTAAAAATTAAAAATTGAAAATTAAAAATTAAAAATTAAATATTAAAAATTAAAAATTAAAAATTAAAAATTAAAAATTAAAAATTAAAAATTAAAAATTAAAAATTAAAAATTAATAATTAAAAATTAAAAATTAAAAATTAAAAATTAAAAATTAAAAATTAAAAGTTAAAAATTAAAAATTAAAAATAAAAAATTAAAAATTAAAATTTAAAAATTAAAAATTAAAAATTAAAAATTAAAAATTAAAAATTAAAAATTAAAAATTAAAAATTAAAAATTAAAAATTAAAAATTAAAAATTAAAAATTAAAAATTAAAAATTAAAAATTAAAAATTAAAAATTAAAAATTAAAAATTAAAAATTAAAAATTAAAAATTAAAAATTAAAAATTAAAAATTAAAAATTAAAAATTAAAAATTAAAAATTAAAAATTAAAAATTAAAAATTAAAAATTAAAAATTAAAAATTAAAAATTAAAAATTAAAAATTAAAAATTAAAAATTAAAAATTAAAAATTAAAAATTAAAAATAAAAAATTAAAATTTAAAAATCAAAAATTAAAAATTAAAAATTAAAAATTAAAAATTAAAAATTAAAAATTAAAAATTAAAAATTAAAAATTAAAAATTAAAAATTAAAAATTAAAAATTAAAAATTAAAAATTAAAAATTAAAAATTAAAAATTAAAAATTAAAAATTAAAAATTAAAATTTAAAATTTAAAAATTAAAAATTAAAAATTAAAAATTAAAAATTAAAAATTAAAAATTAAAAATTAAAAATTAAAAATTAAAAATTAAAAATTAAAAATTAAAAATTAAAAATTAAAAATTAAAAATTAAAAATTAAAAATTAAAAATTAAAAATTAAAAATTAAAAATTAAAAATTAAAAATTAAAAATTAAAAATTAAAAATTAAAAATTAAAAATTAAAAATAAAAAATTAAAATTTAAAAATCAAAAATTAAAAATTAAAAATTAAAAATTAAAAATTAAAAATTAAAAATTAAAAATTAAAAATTAAAAATTAAAAATTAAAAATTAAAAATTAAAAATTAAAAATTAAAAATTAAAAATTAAAAATTAAAGATTAAAAATTAAAAATTAATATTTAAAAACTAAAAATTAAAATAAAAAATAAATTATAAAAATTTAAAATTAAAAATTAAAAATTAAAAATTCAAAATTAAAAATTAAAAATAAAAAATTAAAAGTTAAAAATTAAAAATCAAAAATTAAAAATTAAAAATTAAAAATTCAAAATTCAAAATTAAAAATTACATAATAAAAATTAAAAATTAAAAATTAAAAATTTAAAATTAAAAATTAAAAATTAAAAATTAAAAAGTAAAAATTAAAAATTAAAAATTAAAAATTAAAAATTAAAAATTAAAAATTAAAAATTAAAATTAAAAATTAAAAATTAAAAATTAAAATTAAAAATAAAAAATTAAAAATTAAAAATTAAAAATTAAAAATTAAAAATTAAAAATTAAAAATTAAAAATTAAAAATTAAAAATAAAAATTAAAAATTAAAAATTAAAAATTAAAAATTAAATATTAAAAATTAAAAATTAAAATAAAAATTAAAAATTAAAAATTAAAAATTAAAAATTAAAAATTAATAATTAAAAATTAAAATTTAAAAATTAAAAATTAAAAATTAAAAATTAAAAATTAAAAATTAAAAATTAAAAATTAAAAATTAAAATTAAAATTAAAAATTAAAAATTAAAAATTAAAAATTAAAAATTAAAAATTAAAAATTAAAAATTAAAAATTAAAAATTAAAAATTAAAATTTAAAAATTAAAAATTAAAAATTAAAAATTAAAAATTAAAAATTAAAAATTAAAAATTAAAAATTAAAAATTAAAAATTAAAAATTAAAAATTAAAAATTAAAAATTAAAAATTAAAAATTAAAAATTAAAAATTAAAAATTAAAAATTAAAAATTAAAAATTAAAAATTAAAAATTAAAAATTAAAAATTAAAAATTAAGAATTAAAAATTAAAAATTAAAAATTAAAAATTAAAAATTAAAAATTAAAAATTAAAAATTAAAATTAAAAATTAAAAATTAAAAATTAAAAATTAAAAATTAAAAATTAAAAATTAAAAATTAAAAATTAAAAATTAAAAATTAAAAATTAAAAATTAAAAATTAAAAATTAAAAATTAAAAATTAAAAATTAAAAATTAAAAATTAAAAATTAAAAATTAAAAATTAAAAATTAAAAATTAAAAATTAAAAATTAAAAATTAAAAATTAAAAATTAAAAATTAAAAATTAAAAATTAAAAATTAAAAATTAAAAATTAAAAATTAAAAATTAAAAATTAAAAATTAAAAATTAAAAATTAAAAATTAAAAATTAAAAATTAAAAATTAAAAATTAAAAATTAAAAATTAAAAATTAAAAATTAAAAATTAAAAATTAAAAATTAAAAATTAAAAATTAAAAATTAAAAATTAAAAATTAAAAATTAAAAATTAAAAATTAAAAATTAAAAATTAAAAATTAAAAATTAAAAATTAAAAATTAAAAATTAAAAATTAAAAATTAAAAATTAAAAATTAAAAATTAAAAATTAAAAATTAAAAATTAAAAATTAAAAATTAAAAATTAAAAATTAAAAATTAAAAATTAAAAATTAAAAATTAAAAATTAAAAATTAAAAATTAAAAATTAAAAATTAAAAATTAAAAATTAAAAATTAAAAATTAAAAATTAAAAATTAAAAATTAAAAATTAAAAATTAAAAATTAAAAATTAAAAATTTAAAATTAAAAATTTAAAATTATAAATTTAAAAATTAAAAATTAAAAATTAAAATTAAAA